>JBAIAA010000407.1:0-122366 GCA_037893245.1 Crossaster papposus
TATGTACACAAAAAATTAACCATTGAAACCATTTTTTGTGTTAATTAGATGATTGTTAGAAAGGAAGAGTTTTGAATGTAATGTTTAGATCACCAGACCTCCAGGCTTCAGGACTGACAAACTTTTACTACAACCAAAGTCCTTTTTTGTTTCTTTCTTGGAACTATGTTAATTACACTTATAATGTAGGCCTATATTTCTTCACGATAACAACAAGCATGTTCTTGGAGAGTTTGGAACTTTGTTTTGAAGGGCCATCTTTGGCATCAATGTTTACATAGTTCAATATTGGATAGTTACACGTGTATTTTGTTTAATCCAGTACACGTATTGGTGACTGTTACAAACATAATTATAGACAGACTGTTTTCCTCAAAAGTTGAAAAACAAATTCCGAAAACCAAAAAGAAGGCTTATTTTAGCAGTGTTTCTAAATCGTGGAATTCTGTGCTGGCAGTGGGTGATGGCTTTTATAGTTCGATCTTGGAATGTCATCCACAGAAGTGCGTGATGGATACACAATATTTTTCGCACAAAACAACATAAATGCAACCGTTTCTTCTGTTCTCTTTTGAATTAAAAAAGAAAAGAAGCATACGTTAACCCGCACAACGCATGCTCGTTGAGTTTTCCACTATTTTTTTGTTTTAAAACGTTGCTGCTTCTCGCACATTTCCTGTAAGATTATTTGATGGGTAAAGAAGCAAAACCTTTGTTTTATTTACTTTTGTAATGGAGGATATTTTTAAAAAGTGTACATCCTAAGCCTTGTTTTTTATTTGTAAAGTGAAACTTGAACTTTCACGGCCTTGTCGTGTCAAACCACACAGAGTCGGATAGCAAAGCCCATGAGACTGGAGGCTCGCTAGCTCAATTGATGACCCACATCTGCTTGAAATTTGGCGGGAATTCTCTAACGGGCCCACGTTTTTATCAATACACTTTTGTTATCAAAGAATAGAAGCACTTGGCGTCAGTTAAGTTAAAACTATGGATTTAGTAAAATATGTTAAAACTTAGTTTCTTTTTTTAGAATGAAGATTTCCTATTCTTAAAAAAAACCACTGTATGTCTCCACATTATGACAGATTCATGCTTTGAAGTGTATACATTAATTTTGAGCATCGTGGAGTTTAATTAGTTTTGTGTCTTTGTAAACAATGTTTTTGTTTTCTTTATGTTGACTGTCGTTTATTAATTTGTTTACAGAAGAAACAAGATTTATACTTTATTCACACGCATGCTCGTTGAGTTTTCCCACTATCATTAAAAAAAAAACGTTGCTGCCTTTCGCACATTTCCTGTAAGATTATTTGATTGGTAAAAAGCAAATACTTCGTTTTATTTGTCTTTGTAATGGAGGATATTGCTTAAAAGTGTACATCCTAACCCTTGTTTATTATTTGTTAAGTGAAACTTGAACTTTCACGGCCTTGTCGTGTCGAACCACACAGAGTTGGATAGCAAAGCCCATGAGACTGGAGGCTCGCTAGCTCAATTGATGACCCACATCTGCTTGAAATTTGGCGGGAATTCTCTAACGGGCCCACTTTGTTATCAATGAATATAGGCGCTCAGCGTCAGTGAAGCTAAAACTATGGATTCAGTGAAATATTTTATTATTTTTGCAAGTTGATTTTGGCAGTCCTGTTTTTGTTTAAAATGTGTAGTCTATTTATTATTTTACAAATTAAAGAAGAAAATATTGTTGTTTAACTTCATACAGCAAGATTTATACCGCACTGTCAGACTTTTGAATAATAATGTAAAACATGTGATTGAAAATAAATATTTTACCTCCTTAAAAAATGTTTTATTGAATGTTTTGTGTTAAATGTGTCACAAGAGGGTGGGGGGTGTACGGGTTGTTGGTGGATTTGTGTTGGTGGATTTGTGTTGAGGAGGAGGGAGGAGGGTTTGGGGGTGGGGGGGGGGGGGTGGGGGGGGGTGAATACGATAGGGGGGAGATAAAATAAGTGGCTAAGTCAATACATTGCAGAGGAAGCATTTGAAACCTTGAAGCTGGTATTTTTGTTCAATAATTATGGCTGAACGTACAACCTATTGACCATAAGCACGCACATGAATTTCCGCGAATTATAGTCTAACATAAAATAATGGAAGCTGAAATCTGGTTTCGGGGGTTATGGTTTCGGTATTCGGAAATTGCGGAGGCGAAGGGTGCACTTACTTAGTGTGGAAGCTATCTGGAACTAGAAATGAAAATGACCGCCGGAGACGGCCGGATATAGCAACGAAATGGGTTTGTTTCGTGTTCAATTAGGCGTCAATTTCCGCATGCGAAAACGTGATTTTTTAAACAGTGAATGTTCTCAACTTATATCTGAGCTGCGAACCTCAACGTTGTTCGAGAATGAAGAGACATTCACCACCTCCACATCTGAGCTAACACATCGCCAAAATTCTCACCGGAATAGACCAAAACTTTGAGACTCATGCGTCAGGACAATGGCGGCATAGGCCTATGAGGCAATACACCTGTACATACATACACATAAGAAAACATGGCTACGAATGAGGATAACTTTGTCGACATATATCTGAGCTGCGAGCCTCAACGTTGTTCGATAATGAAGGGACACTCACCAGCTCGACATCTGAGCCAAAATATTGCCAAATTTCACACTGGAACAAACCTAAACTGAGAGACTCATGCGTCAGGACACTGGCGGCATATGCCTATGTGGCAATACACGTGTACATACAAACACATCAGAAAACATGGCTGCGAATGAGGATATTTTTCTCGACATATATCTGAGCTGCGAACCTCAACGTTGTTCGAGAATGAAGAGACACTCGCCAGCTCGACATCTGAGCCAAAATATTGCCAACTTTCTCACTGACAAAAAACACAAACTGTGAGACTCATGCGTCAGGACACTGGCGGCATAGGCCTATAAGGCAATACACGTGTACATTTATACACATAAGAAAACATGGCTGCGAATGAGGACAATTTTCTCGACATATATCTGAGCTGCGAGCCTCAACGTTGTTCGAGAATGAAGAGACACTCACCAGCTCGACATCCGAGCCAAAATATTACCAAATTTCTCACTGGAAAACACCCAAACTGAGAGACTCATGCGTCAGGATACTGGCGGCATAGGCCTATGTGGCAATACACGTGTACATACATACATATCAGAACACATGGCTGCGAATGAGGATAATTTTCTCGACTTATATCTGAGCTGCGAACCTCAACGTTGTTGGAAAATGAAGAGACATTCACCAGCTCGACATCCGAGCCAAAATATTGCCAAATTTCTCACTGGAAAAACAAACAAACTGAGAGACTCATGCGTCAGGATACTGGCGGCATAGGCCTATGTGGTAATACACGTGTACATACATACACATCAGAAAACATGGCTGCGAATGAGGATAATGTTCTCAATATATATCTTAGCTGCGAACCCCAACGTTGTTTGAGAATGAAGAGACATTCACCACCTCCACATCTGAGCTAACACATCGCCAAAATTCTCACCGGAATAGACCAAAACTTTGAGACTCATGCGTCAGGACACTGGCGGCATAGGCCTATGAGGCAATACACGTGTACATACATACACATAAGAAAACATGGCTACGAATGAGGATAACTTTGTCGACATATATCTGAGCTGCGAGCCTCAACGTTGTTCGAGAATGAAGAGACACTCACCAGCTCGACATCCGAGCCAAAATATTGCCAAATTTCTCACTGGAAAAAATCTTAACTGAGAGACTCCTGCGTCAGGATACTGACGGCATAGGCCTATGTGGCAATACACGTGTACATACATACACATCAGAAAACATGGCTGCGAATGAGGATAATGTTCTCGACATGTATATGAGCCGCGAACCTCAACGTTGTTCGATAATGAAGGGACACTCACCAGCTCGATATCTGAGCCAAAATATTGCCAAATTTCACACTGGAACAAACCTAAACGGAGAGACTCATGCGTCAGGACACTGGCGGCATATGCCTATGTGGCCAATACAAGTGTACATACAAACACATAAAAAAACATGGCTGCGAATGAGGATATTTTTCTCGACATATATCTGAACTGCGAACCTCAATGTTGTTGGAGAATAAAGAGACATTCACCACCTCCACATCTGAGATAACATATCGCCAAAATTCTCCCCGGAAGAGACCAACACTTTGAGACTCATGCGTCAGGACACTGGCGGCATAGGCCTATGCGGCAATACACGTGTACACGCATAAACATAAGAAAACATGGCTGCGAATGAGGATAATTGTATGAACTTATATCAGAGCTGCGAACCTCAACGTTGTTCGAGAATGAAGAGACACTCGCCAGCTCGACATCTGAGCCAAAATATTTCCAAATTTCTCACTGGAAAAAACCCAAACTGTGAGACTCATGCGTCAGGACACTGGCGGCATAGGCCTATGAGGCAATACACGTGTACATCCATACACATAAGAAAACATGGCTGCGAATGAGGACAATTTTCTTGACATATATCTGAGCTACGAGCCTCAACGTTGTTCGAGAATGAAGAGACACTCACCAGCTCGACATCTGAGCTAACACATCGCCAAATTTCTCACTGGAAAACAAACAAACTGTGAGACTCATGTTTCTGGACACTGGCGACATAAGCCTATGCGGCAATACACGTGTACACGCATAAACATAAGAAAACATGGCTGCGAATGAGGATAATGTTCTCAACATATATCTGAGCTGCGAACCTCAACGTTGTTCGAGAATGAAGAGACATTCACCACCTCCACATCTGAGCTAACACATCGCCGAAATTCTCACCGGAAGAGACCAAAACTTTGAGACTCATGCGTCAGGACACTGGCGGCAAAGGCCTACGAGTCAATACACGTGTACATACATACATATCAGAACACATGGCTGCGAATGAGGATAATTTTCTCGACTTATATCTGAGCTGCGAACCTCAACGTTGTTGGAGAATGAAGAGACACTCACCAGCTCGACATCTGAGCCAAAATAATGCAAAATTTCTCACTGGAAAAAAAACAAACGGAGAGACTCATGCGTCAGGACTCTGGCGGCATATGCCTATGTGGCAATACACGTGTACATTCATACACATAAGAAAACATGGCTGCGAATGAGGATAATTTTATGTACATATATCTGAGCTGCGAACCTCAACGTTGTTCGAGAATGAAGAGACACTCACCAGCTCGACATCCGAGCCAAAATATTGCCAAATTTCTCACTGGAAAAAACCCAAACTGAGAGACTCATGCGTCATGACACTGGCGGCATATGCCTATGTGGCACTACACGTGTGCATACAAACACATCAGAAAACATGGCTGCGAATGAGGACAATTTTCTCGACATATATCTGAGCTGCGAGCCTCAACGTTGTTCGAGAATGAAGAGACACTCACCAGCTCAACATCCGAGCCAAAATATTGCCAAATTTCTCACTGGAAAAACAAACAAACTGAGAGACTCATGCGTCAAGATACTGGCGGCATAGGCCTATGTGGCAATACACGTGTACATACATACACATCAGAAAACATGGCTGCGAATGAGGATAATGTTCTCGACATATATCTGAGCTGCGAACCTCAACGTTGTTCGAGAATGAAGAGACACTCACCAGCTCGACATCTGAGCCAAAATATTGCCAAATTTTTCACTGGAACAAACCTAAACTGAGAGACTCATGCGTCAGGATACTGGCGGCATAGGCCTATGTGGCAATACACGTGTACTTACATACACATCAGAAAACATGGCTGCGAATGAGGATAATGTTCTCGACATATATCTGAGCTGCGAACCTCAACGTTGTTCGATAATGAAGGGACACTCACCAGCTCGACATCCGAGCCAAAATATTGCCAAATTTCTCACTGGAAAAAAATCCAACCTGAGCGACTCCTGCGTCAGGATACTGGCGGCATAGGCCTATTTGGCAATACACGTGTACATACATACACATAAGAAAACATGGCTGCGAATGAGGACAATTTTCTCGACATATATCTGAGCTGCGAGCCTCAACGTTGTTCGAGAATGAAGAGACACTCACCAGCTCGACATCCGAGCCAAAATATTGCCAAATTTCTCACTGGAAAAACAAACACACTGAGAGACTCATGAGTCAGGATACTGGTGGCATAGGCCTATGTGGCAATACACGTGTACATACATACACATCAGAAAACATGGCTGCGAATGAGGATAATGTTCTCAACATATATCTGAGCTGCGAACCTCAACGTTGTTCGAGAATGAAGAGACATTCACCACCTCCACATCTGAGCTAACACATTGCCAAAATTCTCACCGGAAGAGACCAAAACTTTGAGACTCATGCGTCAGGACACTGGCGGCAAAGGCCTATGATTCAATACACGTATACATACATACACATCAAAAACATGGCTGCGAATGATGATAATGTTCTCAACATATATCTGAGCTGCGAACCCCAACGTTGTTCGAGAATGAAGGGAAAATTCACCACCTCCACATCTGAGCTAACACATCGCCAAAATTCTCACCGGAAGAGACCAAAACTTTGAGACTCATGCGTCAGGACACTGGCGGCAAAGGCCTATGAGTCAATACACGTGTACATACATACATATCAGAACACATGGCTGCGAATGAGGATAATTTTCTCGACTTATATCTGAGCTGCGAACCTCAACGTTGTTTGAGAATGAAGAGACACTCACCAGCTCGACATCTGAGCCAAAATATTGCAAAATTTCTCACTGAAAAAAATCCAACCTGAGCGACTCCGGCGTCAGGATACTGGCGGCATAGGCCTATGTGGCAATACATTTGTACATACATACACATCAGAAAACATGGCTGCGAATGAGGATAATGTTCTCGACATGTATCTGAGCTGCGAACCTCAACGTTGTTCGATAATCAAGGGACACTCATCAGCTCGACATCTGAGCCAAAATATTGCCAAATTTCACACTGGAACAAACCTAAACTGAGAGACTCATGCGTCAGGACACTGGCGGCATATGCCTATGTGGCAATACACGTGTACATACATACACATCAAAAACATGGCTGCGAATGAGAATAATGTTCTCAACATATGTCTGAGCTGCGAACCCCAACGTTGTTCGAGAATGAAGATACATTCACCACCTCCACATCTGAGCTAACACATCGCCAGAATTCTCACCGGAAGAGACCAAAACTTTGAGACTCATGCGTCAGGACACTGGCGGCAAAGGCCTATGAGTCAATACACGTGTACATACATACATATCAGAACACATGGCTGCGAATGAGGATAATTTTCTCGACTTATATCTGAGCTGCGAACCTCAACGTTGTTGGAGAATGAAGAGATACTCACCAGCTCGACATCTGAGCCAAAATATTGCAAAATTTTTCACTGGAAAAAAACCAAACTGAGAGACTCATGCGTCAGGATTCTGGCGGCATATGCCTATGTGGCCCTACACGTGTACATACAAACACATCAGAAAACATGGCTGCGAATGAGGATATTTTTCTCGACATATATCTGAGCTGCGAGCCTCAACGTTGTTCGAGAATGAAGAGACACTCACCAGCTCGACATCCGAGCCAAAATATTGCCAAATTTCTCACTGGAAAAAAAACCAAACTGTGACACTCATGCTTCTGGACACTGGCGACATAAGCCTATGCGGCAATACACGTGTACACGAATAAACATAAGAAAACATGGCTGCGAATGAGGATAATTTGATGAACTTATATCTGAGATGCGAACCTCAACGTTGTTCGAGAATGAAGAGACACTCGCCAGCTCGACATCTGAGCCAAAATATTGCCAAATTTCTCACTGAAAAAAAACCAAACTGTGAGACTCATGCGTCAGGACACTTGCGGCATAGGCCTATGAGGCAATACACGTGTACATCCATACACATAAGAAAACATGGCTGCGAATGAGGACAATTTTCTCGACATATATCTGAGCTGCGAGCCTCAAAGTTGTTCGAGAATGAAGAGACACTCACCAGCTCGACATCCGAGCCAAAATATTGACAAATTTCTCACTGGAAAAACAAACAAACTGAGAGACTCATGAGTCAGGATACTGGTGGCATAGGCCTATGTGGCAATACACGTGTACATACATACACATCAGAAAACATGGCTGCGAATGAGGATAATGTTCTCAACATATATCTGAGCTGCCAACCTCAACGTTGTTCGAGAATAAAGAGACATTCACCACCTCCACATCTGAGCTAACACATCGCCAAAATTCTCACCGGAAGAGACCAAAACTTTGAGACTCATGCGTCAGGACACTGGCGGCAAAGGCCTATGAGTCAATACACGTGTACATACATACATATCAGAACACATGGCTGCGAATGAGGATAATTTTCTCGACTTATATCTGAGCTACGAACCTCAACGTTGTTGGAGAATGAAGAGACACTCACCAGCTCGACATCTGAGCCAAAATATTGCAAAATTTCTCACTGGAAAAAATCCAACCTGAGCGACTCCTGCGTCAGGATACTGGCGGCATAGGCCTATGTGGCAATACATGTGTACATACATACACATCTGAAAACATGGCTGCGAATGAGGATAATGTTCTCGACATGTATCTGAGCTGCGAACCTCAACGTTGTTCGATAATCAAGGGACACTCATTAGCTCGACATCTGAGCCAAAATATTGCCAAATTTCACACTGGAACAAATCTAAACTGAGAGACTCATGCGTCAGGACACTGGCGGCATATGCCTATGTGGCAATACACGTGTACATACAAACACATCAGAAAACATGGCTGCGAATGAGGATATTTTTCTCGACATATATCTGAGCTGCGAACCTCAATGTTGTTGGAGAATGAAGAGACATTCACCACCTCCACATCTGAGATAACATATCGCCAAAATTCTCACCGGAAGAGACCAAAACTTTGAGACTCATGCGTCAGGACACTGGCGGCATAGGCCTATGTGGCAATACACGTGTACATACATACACATCAAAAACATGGCTGCGAATGAGGATAATGTTCTCAACATATATCTGAGCTGCGAACCTCAACGTTGTTCGAGAATGAAGAGACATTCACCACCTCCACATCTGAGCTAACACATCGCCAAAATTCTCACCGGAAGAGACCAAAACCTTGAGACTCATGCGTCAGGACACTGGCGGCAAAGGCCTATGCGTCAATACACGTGTACATACATACATATCAGAACACATGGCTGCGAATGAGGATAATTTTCTCGACTTATATCTGAGCTGCGAACCTCAACGTTGTTGGAGAATGAAGAGATACTCACCAGCTCGACATCTGAGCCAAAATATTGCAAAATTTTTCACTGGAAAAAACCCAAACTGAGAGACTCATGCGTCAGGATTCTGGCGGCATATGCCTATGTGGCACTACACGTGTACATACAAACACATCAGAAAACATGGCTGCGAATGAGGATATTTTTCTCGACATATATCTGAGCTGCGAGCCTCAACGTTGTTCGAGAATGAAGAGACACTCACCAGCTCGACATCCGAGCCAAAATATTGCCAAATTTCTCACTGGAAAAAAAACCAAACTGTGAGACTCATGCTTCTGGACACTGGAGACATAAGCCTATGCGGCAATACACGTGTACACGAATAAACATAAGAAAACATGGCTGCGAATGAGGATAATTTTATGAACTTATATCTGAGATGCGAACCTCAACGTTGTTCGAGAATGAAGAGACACTCGCCAGCTCGACATCTGAGCCAAAATATTGCCAAATTTCTCACTGAAAAAAACCAAAACTGTGAGACTCATGCGTCAGGACACTTGCGGCATAGGCCTATGAGGCAATACACGTGTACATCCATACACATAAGAAAACATGGCTGCGAATGAGGACAATTTTCTCGACATATATCTGAGCTGCCAACCTCAACGTTGTTCGAGAATGAAGAGATATTCACCACCTCCACATCTGAGCTAACACATCGCCAACATTCTCACCGGAAGAGACCAAAACTTTGAGACTCATGCGTCAGGACACTGGCGGCATAGGCCTATGAGGCAATACACGTGTACATACATACATATCAGAACACATGGCTGCGAATGAGGATAATTTTCTCGACTTATATCTGAGTTGCGAACCTCAACGTTGTTCGAGAATGAAGAGACACTTACCAGCTCGACATCCGAGCCAAAATATTACCAAATTTCTCACTGGAAAAAACCCAAACTGAGAGACTCATGCGTCAGAATACTGGCGGCATAGGCCTATGTGGCAATACACGTGTACATACATACACATCAAAAACATGGCTGCGAATGAGGATAATGTTCTCAACATATATCTGAGCTGCGAACCTCAACGTTGTTCGAGAATGAAGAGACATTCACCACCTCCACATCTGAGCTAACACATCGCCAAAATTCTCACCGGAAGAGACCAAAACTTTGAGACTCATGCGTCAGGACACTGGCGGCAAAGGCCTATGAGTCAATACACGTGTACATACATACATATCAGAACACATGGCTGCGAATGAGGATAATTTTCTCGACTTATATCTGAGCTGCGAACCTCAACGTTGTTGGAGAATGAAGAGACACTCACCAGCTCGACATCTGAGCCAAAATATTGCAAAATTCTCACTGGAAAAAGAACAAACTGAGAGACTCATGCGTCAGGACACTGGCGGCATATGCCTATGTGGCAATACACGTGTACATACATACACATAAGAAAACATGGCTGCGAATGAGGATAATTTTCTGTACATATATCTGAGCTGCGAACCTCAACGTTGTTCGAGAATGAAGAGATACTCACCAGCTCGACATCTGAGCCAAAATATTGCAAAATTTGTCACTGGAAAAAACCCAAACTGAGAGACTCATGCGTCAGGACACTGGCGGCATATGCCTATGTGGCACTACACGTGTGAATACAAACACATCAGAAAACATGGCTGCGAATGAGGATATTTTTCTCGACATATATCTGAGCTGCGAGCCTCAACGTTGTTCGAGAATGAAGAGACACTCACCAGCTCGACATCCGAGCCAAAATATTGCCAAATTTCTCACTGGGAAAAACAAAACTGTGAGACTCATGCTTCTGGACACTGGCGGCATAGGCCTATGTGGCAATACACGTGTACATACATACACATCAAAAACATGGCTGCGAATGAGGATAATGTTCTCAACATATATCTGAGCTGCGAACCTCAACGTTGTTCGAGAATGAAGAGACATTCACCACCTCCACATCTGAGCTAACACATCGCCAAAATTCTCACCGGAAGAGACCAAAACCTTGAGACTCATGCGTCAGGACACTGGCGGCAAAGGCCTATGCGTCAATACACGTGTACATACATACATATCAGAACACATGGCTACGAATGAGGATAATTTTCTCGACTTATATCTGAGCTGCGAACCTCAAGGTTGTTGGAGAATGAAGAGATACTCACCAGCTCGACATCTGAGCCAAAATATTGCAAAATTTTTCACTGGAAAAAACCCAAACTGAGAGACTCATGCGTCAGGATTCTGGCGGCATATGCCTATGTGGCACTACACGTGTACATACAAACACATCAGAAAACATGGCTGCGAATGAGGATATTTTTCTCGACATATATCTGAGCTGCGAGCCTCAACGTTGTTCGAGAATGAAGAGACACTCACCAGCTCGACATCCGAGCCAAAATATTGCCAAATTTCTCACTGGAAAAAAAACCAAACTGTGAGACTCATGCTTCTGGACACTGGCGACATAAGCCTATGCGGCAATACACGTGTACACGAATAAACATAAGAAAACATGGCTGCGAATGAGGATAATTTTATGAACTTATATCTGAGATGCGAACCTCAACGTTGTTCGAGAATGAAGAGACACTCGCCAGCTCGACATCTGAGCCAAAATATTGCCAATTTTCTCACTGAAAAAAACCCAAACTGTGAGACTCATGCGTCAGGACACTTGCGGCATAGGCCTATGAGGCAATACACGTGTACATCCATACACATAAGAAAACATGGCTGCGAATGAGGACAATTTTCTCGACATATATCTGAGCTGCCAACCTCAACGTTGTTCGAGAATGAAGAGATATTCACCACCTCCACATCTGAGCTAACACATCGCCAACATTCTCACCGGAAGAGACCAAAACTTTGAGACTCATGCGTCAGGACACTGGCGGCATAGGCCTATGAGGCAATACACGTGTACATACATACATATCAGAACACATGGCTGCGAATGAGGATAATTTTCTCGACTTATATCTGAGTTGCGAACCTCAACGTTGTTCGAGAATGAAGAGACACTTACCAGCTCGACATCCGAGCCAAAATATTACCAAATTTCTCACTGGAAAAAACCCAAACTGAGAGACTCATGCGTCAGAATACTGGCGGCATAGGCCTATGTGGCAATACACGTGTACATACATACACATCAAAAACATGGCTGCGAATGAGGATAATGTTCTCAACATATATCTGAGCTGCGAACCTCAACGTTGTTCGAGAATGAAGAGACATTCACCACCTCCACATCTGAGCTAACACATCGCCAAAATTCTCACCGGAAGAGACCAAAACTTTGAGACTCATGCGTCAGGACACTGGCGGCAAAGGCCTATGAGTCAATACACGTGTACATACATACATATCAGAACACATGGCTGCGAATGAGGATAATTTTCTCGACTTATATCTGAGCTGCGAACCTCAACGTTGTTGGAGAATGAAGAGACACTCACCAGCTCGACATCTGAGCCAAAATATTGCAAAATTCTCACTGGAAAAAGAACAAACTGAGAGACTCATGCGTCAGGACACTGGCGGCATAAGCCTATGTTGCAATACACGTGTACATACATACACATAAGAAAACATGGCTGCGAATGAGGATAATTTTCTGTACATATATCTGAGCTGCGAACCTCAACGTTGTTCGAGAATGAAGAGACACTCACCAGCTCGACATCTGAGCCAAAATATTGCAAAATTTGTCACTGGAAAAAACCCAAACTGAGAGACTCATGCGTCAGGACACTGGCGGCATATGCCTATGTGGCACTACACGTGTGAATACAAACACATCAGAAAACAAGGCTGCGAATGAGGATATTTTTCTCGACATATATCTGAGCTGCGAGCCTCAACGTTGTTCGAGAATGAAGAGACACTCACCAGCTCGACATCCGAGCCAAAATATTGCCAAATTTCTCACTGGGAAAAACAAAACTGTGAGACTCATGCTTCTGGACACTGGCGACAGAAGCCTATGCGGCAATACACGTGTACACGCATAAACATAAGAAAACATGGCTGCGAATGAGGATAATTTTATGAACTTATATCCGAGCTGCGAACCTCAACGTTGTTCGAGAATAAAGAGACACTCGCCAGCTCGACATCTGAGCCAAAATATTTCCAAATTTCTCACTGGAAAAAACCCAAACTGTCAGACTCATTCGTCAGGACACTGGCGGCATAGGCCTATGAGGCAATACACGTATACATCCATAAACATAAGAAAACATGGCTGAGAATGAGGACAATTTTCTCGACATATATCTGAGTTGCGAGTCTCAACGTTGTTCGAGAATGAAGAGACACTCACCAGCTCGACATCCGAGCCAAAATATTGCCAAATTTCTCACTGGAAAAACAAACAAACTGAGAGACTCATGCGTGAGGATACTGGCGGCATAGGCCTATGTGGCAATACACGTGTACATACATACACATCAGAAAACATGGCTGCGAAAGAGGATAATGTTCTCAACATATATCTGAGCTGCGAACCTCAACGTTGTTCGAGAATGAAGATACATTCACCACCTCCACATCTGAACTAACACATCGCCAACAATTCTCACCGGAAGAGACCAAAACTTTGAGACTCATGCGTCGGGACACTGGCGGCATAGGCCTATGCGGCAATACACGTGTACACGCATAAACATAAGAAAACATGGCTGTGAATGAGGATAACTTTATGAACTTATATCTGAGCTGCGAACCTCAACGTTGTTCCGGAATGAAGAGACACTCGCCAGCTCGACATATGAGCCAAAATATTTCCAAATTTCCCACTGGAAAAAAACCAAACTGTCAGACTCATTCGTCAGGACACTGGCGGCATAGGCCTATGAGGCAATACACGTGTACATCCATAAACATAAGAAAACATGGCTGCGAATGAGGACAATTTTCTCGACATATATCTGAGTTGCGAGTCTCAACGTTGTTCGAGAATGAAGAGACACTCACCAGCTCGACATCCGAGCCAAAATATTGCCAAATTTCTCACTGGAAAAACAAATAAACTGAGAGACTCATGCGTCAGGATACTGGCGGCATAGGCCTATGTGGCAATACACGTGTACATACATAAACATCAGAAAACATGGCTGCGAATGAGGATGATGTTCTCAACATATATCTGAGCTGCGAACCTCAACGTTGTTCGAGAAAGAAGAGACATTCACCACCTCCACATCTGAGCTAACACATCGCCAACAATTCTCACCGGAAGAGACCAAAACTTTGAGACTCATGCGTCAGAACACTGGCGGCATAGGCCTATGAGGCAATACACGTGTACATACATACATATCAGAACACATGGCTGCGAATGAGGATAATTGTATCGACTTATATCTGACCTGCGAACCTCAACGTTGTTGGAGAATGAAGAGACACTCACCAGCTCGACATCTGAGCCAAAATATTGCAACATTTCTCACTGGAAAAAACCCAAACTGTCAGACTCATTCGTCAGGACACTGGCGACATAAGCATATGCGGCAATACACGTGTACACGCATAAACATAAGAAAACATGGCTGCGAATGAGGATAATGTTCTCAACATATATCTGAGCGGCGAACCTCAACGTTGTTCGAGAATGAAGAAACATTCACCACCTCCACATCTGAGCTAACACATCGCCAACATTCTCACCGGAAGAGACCAAAACTTTGAGACTCATGCGTCAGGACACTGGCGGCAAAGGCCTATGAGTCAATAAACGTGTACATACATACATATCAGAATACATGGCTGCGAATGAGGATAATTTTCTCGACATATATCTGAGCTGCGAGCCTCAACATTGTTCGAGAATGAAGAGACACTCACCAGCTCGCCATCCGAGCCAAAATATTGCCAAATTTCTCACTGGAAAAACAAACAAACTGAGAGACTCATGCGTCAGGATACTGGCGGCATAGGCCTATGTGGGAATACACGTGTGCATACAAACACATCAGAAAACATTGCTGCGAATGAGGATATTTTTCTCGACATATATCTGAGCTGCGAGCCTCAACGTTGTTCGAGAACGAAGAGACACTCACCAGCTCGACATCCGAGCCAAAATATGGCCAAATTTCTCACTGGAAAAACAAACAAACTGTGAGACTCATGCTTCTGGACACTGGCGACATAAGCCTATGCTTCAATACACGTGTACACGCATAAACATAAGAAAACATGGCTGCGAATGAGGATAATTTTATGAACTTATATCTGAGCTGCGAACCTCAACGTTGTTCCAGAATGAAGAGACACTCGCCAGCTCGACATATGAGCCAAAATATTTCCAAATTTTCCACTGGAAAAAAACCAAACTGTCAGACTCATTCGTCAGGACACTGGCGGCATAGGCCTATGAGGCAATACACGTGTACATCCATAAACATAAGAAAACATGGCTGCGAATGAGGACAATTTTCTCGACATATATCTGAGTTGCGAGTCTCAACGTTGTTCGAGAATGAAGAGACACTCACCAGCTCGACATCCGAGCCAAAATATTGCCAAATTTCTCACTGGAAAAACAAACAAACTGTGAGACTCATGCTTCTGGACACTGGCGACATAAGCCTATGTGGCAATACACGTGTACATACATACACATAAGAAAACATGGCTGCGAATGAGGATAATTTTCTCGACATATATCTGAGCTGCGAGCCTCAACGTTGTTCGAGAATAAAGAGACACTTACCAGCTCGACATCCGAGCCAAAATATTGCCAAATGTCTCACTGGAAAACACCTAAACTGAGAGACGCATGCGTCAGGATACTGGCGGCATAGGCCTATGTGGCAATACACGTGTACATACATACACATAAGAAAACATGGCTGCGAATGAGGACAATTGTATCGATATATATCTGAGCTGCGAGCCTCAACGTTGTTCGAGAATGAAGAGACACTCACCAGCTCGACATCCGATCCAAAATATTGCCAAATTTCTCACTGGAAAAACAAACAAACTGAGAGACTCATGCGTCAGGATACTGGCGGCATAGGCCTATGTGGGAATACACGTGTACATACATACACATCAGAAAACATGGCTGTGAATGAGGATAATGTTCTCAACATATATCTGAGCTGCGAACCTCAACGTTGTTCGAGAATGAAGAGACATTCACCACCTCCACATCTGAGCTAACACATCGCCAAAATTCTCACCGGAAGAGACCAAAACTTTGAGAATAATGCGTCAGGACACTGGCGGCATAGGCCTATGAGGCAATACACGTGTACATACATACATATCAGAAAACATGGCTGCGAATGAGGATAATTTTCTCGACATATATCTGAGCTGCGAGCCTCAACATTGTTCGAGAATGAAGAGACACTCACCAGCTCGCCATCCGAGCCAAAATATTGCCAAATTTCTCACTGGAAAAACAAACAAACTGAGAGACTCATGCGTCAGGATACTGGCGGCATAGGCCTATGTGGGAATACACGTGTACATACATACACATCAGAAAACATGGCTGTGAATGAGGATAATGTTTTCAACATATATCTGAGCTGCGAATCTCAACGTTGTTCGAAAATGAAGAGATATTCACCACCTCCACATCTGAGCTAACACATCGCCAAAATTCTCACCGGAAGAGACCAAAACTTTGAGAATAATGCGTCAGGACACTGGCGGCATAGGCCTATGAGGCAATACACGTGTACATACATACATATCAGAACACATGGCTGCGAATGAGGATAATTTTCTCGACTTATATCTGAGCTGCGAACCTCAACGTTGTTGGAGAATGAAGAGACACTCACCAGCTCGACATCTGAGCCAAAATATTGAAACATTTCTCACTGGAAAAAAACCAAACTGAGATACTCATGCGTCAGGACACTGGCGGCATATGCCTATGTGGCAATACACGTGTACATACATACACATAAGAAAACATTGCTGCGAATGAGGATAATTTTCTCGACATATATCTGAGCTGCGAGCCTCAACGTTGTTCGAGAATGAAGAGACACTCACCAGCTTGACATCCGAGCCAAAATATTACCAAATTTCTCACTGGAAAAACAAACAAACTGAGAGACTCATGCGTCAGGATACTGGCGGCATAGGCCTATGTGGGAATACACGTGTACCAGCATACACATCAGAAAACATGGCTGTGAATGAGGATAATGTTCTCGACATATATCTGAGCTGCGAACCTCAACGTTGTTCGAGAATGAAGAGTCATTCACCACCTCCACATCTGAGCTAACACATCGCCAAAATTCTAACCGGAAGAGACCAAAACTGAGAGACTCATGCGTCAGGATACTGGCGGCATAGGCCTATGTGGCAATACACGTGTACATACATACACATAAGAAAACATGGCTGCGAATGAGGACAATTTTCTCGATATATATCTGAGCTGCGACCATCAAAGTTGTTCGGGAATGAAGAGACACTCACCAGCTCGACATCCGAGCCAAAATATTGCCAAATTTCTCACTGGAAAAACAAACAAACTGAGAGACTCATGCGTCAGGATACTGGCGGCATAGGCCTATGTGGGAATACACGTGTACATAAATACACATCAGAAAACATGGCTGTGAATGAGGATAATGTTCTCAACATATATCTGAGCTGCGAACCTCAACGTTGTTCGAGAATGAAGAGACACTCACCAGCTCGACATCCGAGCCAAAATATTACCAAATTTATCACTGGAAAAACAAACAAACTGAGAGACTCATGCGTCAGGACACTGGCGGAATATGCGTATGTGGCAATACACGTGTACATACATACACATAAAAAGACATGGCTGCGAATGAGGATAATTTTCTCAACATATATCTGAGCTGCGAGCCTCAACGTTGTTCGAGAATGAAGAGACACTCACCAGCTCGTCATCCGAGCCAAAATATTACCAAATTTCTCACTGGAAAACACCCAAACTGAGAGACTCATGCGTCAGGATACTGGCGGCATATGCGTATGTGGCAATACACGTGTACATACATACACATAAAAAGACATGGCTGCGAATGAGGATAATGTTCTCGACATATATCTGAGCTGCCAACCTCAACGTTGTTCGAGAATGAAGAGACATTCACCACCTCCGCATCTGAGCTAACACATCGCCAAAATTCTCACCGGAAGAGACCAAAACTTTGAGAATAATGCGTCAGGACACTGGCGGCATAGGCCTATGAGGCAATGCACGTGTACATACATACATATCAGAACACATGGCTGCGAATGAGGATAATTTTCTCGACTTATATCTGAGCTGCGAACCTCAACGTTGTTGGAGAATGAAGAGACACTCACCAGCTCGACATCTGAGCCAAAATATTGCAAAATTTCTCACTGGAAAAAAACCAAACTGAGATACTCATGCGTCAGGACACTGGCGGCATATGCCTATGTGGCAATACACGTGTACATACATACACATAAGAAAACATGGCTGCGAATGAGGATAATTTTCTCGACATATATCTGAACTGCGAGCCTCAACGTTGTTCGAGAATGAAGAGACACTCACCAGCTCGACATCCGAGCCAAAATATTACCAAATTTCTCACTGGAAAAACAAACAAACTGAGAGACTCATGCGTCAGGACACTGGCGACATATGCGTATGTGGCAATACACGTGTACATACATACACATAAGAAAACATGGCTGCGAATGAGGATAATTTTCTCAACATATATCTGAGCTGCGAGCCTCAACGTTGTTCGAGAATGAAGAGACACTCACCAGCTCAACATCCGAACCAAAATATTACCAAATTTCTCACTGGAAAACACCCAAACTGAGAGACTCATGCGTCAGGATACTGGCGGCATAGGCCTATGTGGCAATACACGTGTACATACATACACATAAGAAAACATGGCTGCGAATGAGGATAATGTTCTCGACATATATCTGAGCTGCGAACCTCAACGTTGTTCGAGAATGAAGAGACACTCACCACCTCGACATCTGAGCCAAAATATTGAAACATTTCTCACTGGAAAAAAACCAAACTGAGATACTCATGCGTCAGGACACTGGCGGCATATGCCTATGTGGCAATACACGTGTACATACATACACATAAGAAAACATGGCTGCGAATGAGGATAATTTTCTCGACATATATCTGAGCTGCGAGCCTCAACGTTGTTCGAGAATGAAGAGACACTCACCAGCTTGACATCCGAGCCAAAATATTACCAAATTTCTCACTGGAAAAACAAACAAACTGAGAGACTCATGCGTCAGGATACTGGCGGCATAGGCCTATGTGGGAATACACGTGTACCAGCATACACATCAGAAAACATGGCTGTGAATGAGGATAATGTTCTCGACATATATCTGAGCTGCGAACCTCAACGTTGTTCGAGAATGAAGAGTCATTCACCACCTCCACATCTGAGCTAACACATCGCCAAAATTCTAACCGGAAGAGACCAAAACTGAGAGACTCATGCGTCAGGATACTGGCGGCATAGGCCTATGTGGCAATACACGTGTACATACATACACATAAGAAAACATGGCTGCGAATGAGGACAATTTTCTCGATATATATCTGAGCTGCGACCATCAAAGTTGTTCGGGAATGAAGAGACACTCACCAGCTCGACATCCGAGCCAAAATATTGCCAAATTTCTCACTGGAAAAACAAACAAACTGAGAGACTCATGCGTCAGGATACTGGCGGCATAGGCCTATGTGGGAATACACGTGTACATACATACACATCAGAAAACATGGCTGTGAATGAGGATAATGTTCTCAACATATATCTGAGCTGCGAACCTCAACGTTGTTCGAGAATGAAGAGACACTCACCAGCTCGACATCCGAGCCAAAATATTACCAAATTTATCACTGGAAAAACAAACAAACTGAGAGACTCATGCGTCAGGACACTGGCGGAATATGCGTATGTGGCAATACACGTGTACATACATACACATAAAAAGACATGGCTGCGAATGAGGATAATTTTCTCAACATATATCTGAGCTGCGAGCCTCAACGTTGTTCGAGAATGAAGAGACACTCACCAGCTCGACATCCGAGCCAAAATATTACCAAATTTCTCACTGGAAAACACCCAAACTGAGAGACTCATGCGTCAGGATACTGGCGGCATATGCGTATGTGGCAATACACGTGTACATACATACACATAAAAAGACATGGTTGCGAATGAGGATAATGTTCTCGACATATATCTGAGCTGCCAACCTCAACGTTGTTCGAGAATGAAGAGTCATTCACCACCTCCACATCTGAGCTAACACATCGCCAAAATTCTAACCGGAAGAGACCAAAACTGAGAGACTCATGCGTCAGGATACTGGCGGCATAGGCCTATGTGGCAATACACGTGTACATACATACACATAAGAAAACATGGCTGCGAATGAGGACAATTTTCTCGATATATATCTGAGCTGCGACCATCAAAGTTGTTCGGGAATGAAGAGACACTCACCAGCTCGACATCCGAGCCAAAATATTGCCAAATTTCTCACTGGAAAAACAAACAAACTGAGAGACTCATGCGTCAGGATACTGGCGGCATAGGCCTATGTGGGAATACACGTGTACATACATACACATCAGAAAACATGGCTGTGAATGAGGATAATGTTCTCAACATATATCTGAGCTGCGAACCTCAACGTTGTTCGAGAATGAAGAGACACTCACCAGCTCGACATCCGAGCCAAAATATTACCAAATTTATCACTGGAAAAACAAACAAACTGAGAGACTCATGCGTCAGGACACTGGCGGAATATGCGTATGTGGCAATACACGTGTACATACATACACATAAAAAGACATGGCTGCGAATGAGGATAATTTTCTCAACATATATCTGAGCTGCGAGCCTCAACGTTGTTCGAGAATGAAGAGACACTCACCAGCTCGACATCCGAGCCAAAATATTACCAAATTTCTCACTGGAAAACACCCAAACTGAGAGACTCATGCGTCAGGATACTGGCGGCATATGCGTATGTGGCAATACACGTGTACATACATACACATAAAAAGACATGGTTGCGAATGAGGATAATGTTCTCGACATATATCTGAGCTGCCAACCTCAACGTTGTTCGAGAATGAAGAGACATTCACCACCTCCGCATCTGAGCTAACACATCGCCAAAATTCTCACCGGAAGAGACCAAAACTTTGAGAATAATGCGTCAGGACACTGGCGGCATAGGCCTATGAGGCAATGCACGTGTACATACATACATATCAGAACACATGGCTGCAAATGAGGATAATTTTCTCGACTTATATCTGAGCTGCGAACCTCAACGTTGTTGGAGAATGAAGAGACACTCACCAGCTCGACATCTGAGCCAAAATATTGCAAAATTTCTCACTGGAAAAAAAAAAAACTGAGATACTCATGCGTCAGGACACTGGCGGCATATGCCTATGTGGCAATACACGTGTACATACATACACATAAGAAAACATGGCTGCGAATGAGGATAATTTTCTCGACATATATCTGAACTGCGAGCCTCAACGTTGTTCGAGAATGAAGAGACACTCACCAGCTCGACATCCGAGCCAAAATATTACCAAATTTCTCACTGGAAAAACAAACAAACTGAGAGACTCATGCGTCAGGACACTGGCGACATATGCGTATGTGGCAATACACGTGTACATACATACACATAAGAAAACATGGCTGCGAATGAGGATAATTTTCTCGACATATATCTGAGCTGCGAGCCTCAACGTTGTTCGAGAATGAAGAGACACTCACCAGCTCAACATCCGAGCCAAAATATTACCAAATTTCTCACTGGAAAACACCCAAACTGAGAGACTCATGCGTCAGGATACTGGCGGCATAGGCCTATGTGGCAATACACGTGTACATACATACACATCAGAAAACATGGCTGCGAATGAGGATAATGTTCTCGACATATATCTGAGCTGCGAACCTCAACGTTGTTTGAGAATAAAGAGACACTCACCAGCTCGACATCCGAGCCAAAATATTACCAAATTTCTCACTGGAAAAACAAACAAACTGAGAGACTCATGCGTCAGGACACTGGCGGCATATGCGTATGTGGCAATACACGTGTACATACATACACATAAGAAAACATGGCTGCGAATAAGAATAATAATCTCAACATATATCTGAGCTGCGAGCCTCAACGTTGTTCGAGAATGAAGAGACACTCACCAGCTCGACATCCGAGCCAAAATATTACCAAATTTCTCACTGGAAAACACCCAAACTGAGAGACTCATGCGTCAGGATACTGGCGGCATAGGCCTATGTGGCAATACACGTGTACATACATACACATAAGAAAACATGGCTGCGAATGAGGATAATGTTCTCGACATATATCTGAGCTGCGAACCTCAACGTTGTTCGAGAATGAAGAGACACTCACCACCTCCACATCTGAGCCAAAATATTGCCAAATTTCTCACTGGAAAAAACCCAAACTGAGAGACTCATGCGTCAGGACACTGGCGGCATATGCCTATGTGGCACTACACGTGTGCATACAAACACATCAGAAAACATTGCTGCGAATGAGGATATTTTTCTCGACATATATCTGAGCTGCGAGCCTCAACGTTGTTTGAGAACGAAGAGACACTCACCAGCTCGACATCCGAGCCAAAATATTGCCAAATTTCTCACTGGAAAAACAAACAAACTGTGAGACTCATGCTTCTGGACACTGGCGACATAAGCCTATGCGGCAATACACGTGTACACGCATAAACATAAGAAAACATGGCTGCGAATGAGGATAATTTTATGAACTTATATCTGAGCTGTGAACCTCAACGTTGTTCCAGAATGAAGAGACACTCGCCAGCTCGACATCTGAGCCAAAATATTTCCAAATTTCTCACTGGAAAAAAACCAAACTGTCAGACTCATTTGTCAGGACACTGGCGGCATAGGCCTATGAGGCAATACACGTGTACATCCATAAACATAAGAAAACATGGCTGCGAATGAGGACAATTTTCTCGACATATATCTGAGTTGCGAGTCTCAACGTTGTTCGAGAATGAAGAGACACTCACCAGCTCGACATCCGAGCCAAAAAATTGCCAAATTTCTCACTGGAAAAACAAACAAACTGAGAGACTCATGCGTCAGGATACTGGCGGCATAGGCCTATGTGGCAATACACGTGTACATACATACACATCAGAAAACATGGCTGCGAATGAGGATAATGTTCTCAACATATATCTGAGCTGCGAACCTCAACGTTGTTCGAGAATGAAGAGACATTCACCACCTCCACATCTGAGCTAACACATCGCCAAAAATTATCACCGGAAGAGACCAAAACTTTGAGACTCATGCGTCAGAACACTGGCGGCATAGGCCTATGAGGCAATACACGTGTACATACATACATATCAGAACACATGGCTGCGAATGAGGATAATTTTATCGACTTATATCTGAGCTGCGAACCTCAACGTTGTTGGAGAATGAAGAGACACTCACCAGCTCGACATCTGAGCCAAAATATTGCACAATTTCTCACTGGAAAAAAAAAAATAAGAGACTCACGCGTCAGGACACTGGCGGCATAGGCCTATGTGGCAATACACGTGTACATACATACACATAAGAAAACATGGCTGCGAATGAGGATAATTTTCTCGACATATATCTGAGCTGCGAACCTCAACGTTGTTCGATAATGAAGGGACACTCACCAGCTCGACATCCGAGCCAAATTATTGCCAAATTTCTCACTGGAAAAAATCCAAACTGAGAGACTCCTGCGTCAGGATACTAGCGGCATAGGCCTATGTGGCAATACACGTGTACATACATACACATCAGAAAACATGGCTGCGAATGAGGATAATGTTCTCGACATGTATCTGAGCTGCGAACCTCAACGTTGTTCGATAATGAAGGGACACTCACCAGCTCGACATCTGAGCCAAAATATTGCCAAATTTCACACTGGAACAAACCTAAACTGAGAGACTCATGCGTCAGGACACTGGCGGCATATGCCTATGTGGCAATAAACGTGTACATACAAACACATCAGAAAACATGGCTGCGAATTAGGATATTTTTCTCGACATATATCTGAGCTGCGAACCTCAATGTTGTTGGAGAATGAAGAGACATCCACCACCTCCACATCTGAGATAACATATCGCCAAAATTCTCACCGGAAGAGACCAAAACGTTGAGACTCATGCGTCAGGACACTGGCGGCATAGGCCTATGCGGCAATACACGTGTACACGCATAAACATAAGAAAACATGGCTGCGAATGAGGATAATTTTATGAACTTATATCTGAGCTGCGAACCTCAACGTTGTTCGAGAATGAAGAGACACTCGCCAGCTCGACATCTGAGCCAAAATATTTCCAAATTTCTCACTGGAAAAAAACCCAAACTGTGAGACTCATTCGTCAGGACACTGGCGGAATAGGCCTATGAGGCAATACACGTGTACATCCATACACATAAGAAAACATGGCTGCGAATGAGGACAATTTTCTCGACATATATCTGAGCTTCGAGCCTCAACGTTGTTCGAGAATGAAGAGACACTCACCAGCTCGACATCCGAGCCAAAATATTTCCAAATTTCTCACTGGAAAAACAAACAAACTGTGAGACTCATGCTTCTGGACACTGGCGACATAAGCCTATGCGGCAATACACGTGTACACGCATAAACATAATAAAACATGGCTGCGAATGAGGATAATTTTATGAAATTATATCTGAGATGCGAACCTCAACGTTGTTCGAGAATGAAGAGACACTCGCCAGCTCGACATCTGAGCCAAAATATTGCCAACTTTCTCACTGAAAAAAACACAAACTGTGAGACTCATGCGTCAGGACACTGGCGGCATAGGCCTATAAGGCAATACACGTGTACATCCATACACATAAGAAAACATGGCTGCGAATGAGGACAATTTTCTCGACATATATCTGAGCTGCGAGCCTCAACGTTGTTCGAGGATGAAGAGACACTCACCAGCTCGACATCCGAGCCAAAATATTACCAAATTTCTCACTGGAAAACACCCAAACTGAGAGACTCATGCGTCAGGATACTGGCGGCATATGCCTATGTGGCAATACACGTGTACATACAAACACATCAGAAAACATGGCTGCGAATGAGGATATTTTTCTCGACATATATCTGAGCTGCGAACCTCAATGTTGTTGTAGAATGAAGAGACATTCACCACCTCCACATCTGAGATAACATATCGCCAAAATTCTCACCGGAAGAGACCAAAACTGTGAGACTCATGGGTCAGAACACTGGCGGCATAGGCCTATAAGGCATTACACGTGTACATCCATACACATAAGAAAACATGGATGCGAATGAGGATAATTTTATGAAATTATATCTGAGCTGCGAGCCTCAACGTTGTTCGAGAATAAAGAGAAACTCACCAGCTCGACATCCGAGCCAAAATATTACCAAATTTCTCACAGGAAAAACAAACAAACTGAGAGACTCATGCGTCAGGACACTGGCGACATATGCGTATGTGGCAATACACGTGTACATACATACACATAAGAAAACATGGCTGCGAATGAGGATAATTTTCTCAACATATATCTGAGCTGCGAGCCTCAACGTTGTTCGAGAATAAAGAGACACTCACCAGCTCAACATCCGAGCCAAAATATTACCAAATTTCTCACTGGAAAACACCCAAACTGAGAGACTCATGCGTCAGGATACTGGCGGCATAGGCCTATGTGGCAATACACGTGTACATACATACACATCAGAAAACATGGCTGCGAATGAGGATAATGTTCTCGACATATATCTGAGCTGCGAACCTCAACGTTGTTTGAGAATAAAGAGACACTCACCAGCTCGACATCCGAGCCAAAATATTACCAAATTTCTCACTGGAAAAACAAACAAACTGAGAGACTCATGCGTCAGGACACTGGCGGCATATGCGTATGTGGCAATACACGTGTACATACATACACATAAGAAAACATGGCTGCGAATAAGAATAATAATCTCAACATATATCTGAGCTGCGAGCCTCAACGTTGTTCGAGAATGAAGAGACACTCACCAGCTCGACATCCGAGCCAAAATATTACCAAATTTCTCACTGGAAAACACCCAAACTGAGAGACTCATGCGTCAGGATACTGGCGGCATAGGCCTATGTGGCAATACACGTGTACATACATACACATCAGAAAACATGGCTGCGAATGAGGATAATGTTCTCGACATATATCTGAGCTGCGAACCTCAACGTTGTTCGAGAATGAAGAGACACTCACCAGCTCGACATCCGGGCCAAAATATTGCCAAATTTCTCACTGGAAAAACAAACAAACTAACTGAGAGACTCATGCGTCAGGATACTGGCGGCATAGGCCTATGTGGCAATACACGTGTACACGCATAAACATAAGAACACATGGCTGTGAATGAGGATAATGTTCTCAACATATATCTGAGCTGCGAACCTCAACGTTGTTCGAGAATGAAGAGACATTCACCACCTCCACATCTGAGCTAACACATCGCCAAAATTCTCACCGGAAGAGACCAAAACTTTGAGACTCATGCGTCAGGACACTGGCGGCATATGCCTATGTGGCAATACACGTGTACATACATACACATAAGAAAACATGGCTGCGAATGAGGATAATTTTCTCGACATATATCTGAGCTGCGAGCCTCAACGTTGTTCGAGAATGAAGAGACACTCACCAGCTCGACATCCGAGCCCAAATATTACCAAATTTCTCACTGGAAAACACCCAAACTGAGAGACTCATGCGTCAGGATACTGGCGGCATAGGCCTATGTGGCAATACACGTGTACATAAATACACATCAGAAAACATGGCTGCGAATGAGGATATTTTTCTCGACATATATCTGAGCTGCGAACCTCAATGTTGTTGGAGAATGAAGAGACACTCACCAGCTCGACATCTGAGATAACATATCGCCAAATTTCTCACTGGAAAAAAAACCAAACTGTGAGACTCATGCTTCTAGACACTGGCGACATAAGTCTATGCGGCAATACACGTGTACACGCATGCAGCTTTACCTTACATACGTACTGTGGACAATCCTTTGTCTTCGTGTAGTTAACACACTTTGACTAAATACTCATTTTTCTCGCTTCCCCAAAACAAATTTACCCTCAAATTTGGATTATGGGCCTCTCAGCTGTCCCTTCTATCTTTTCTATATATAACCCTAACCCGTTTTCCCTCTAGCGCTCTTTTTCGGAAACTGAAAAACGGATTGTGGACGTGTGCAAGTCCACAAACCGTAACCTCTTCCCGCATCGTGTGGACCTATATTGTTCGGAGTTCCACAGTGCGTATGCAAGACTAACTCATAAACATAAGAAAACATGGCTGCGAATGAGGATAATTTTATGAAATTATATCTGAGATGCGAACCTCAACGTTGTTCGAGAATGAAGAGACACTCGCCAGCTCGACATCTGAGCCAAAATATTGCCAACTTTCTCACTGAAAAAAACACAAACTGTGAGACTCATGCGTCAGGACACTGGCGGCATAGGCCTATAAGGCAATACACGTGTAAATCCATACACATAAGAAAACATGGCTGCGAATGAGGACAATTTTCTCGACATATACCTGAGCTGCGAGCCTCAACGTTGTTCGAGAATGAAGAGACACTCACCAGCTCGACATCCGAGCCAAACTATTGACAAATTTTTCACTGGAAAAAATTCAAACTGAGAGACTCCTGAGTCAGGATACTGGCTGCATAGGCCTATGTGGCAATACACGTGTACATACATACACATCAGAAAACATGGCTGCGAATGAGGATAATGTTCTTGACATGTATCTGAGCTGCGAACCTCAACGTTGTTCGATAATGAAGGGACACTCACCAGCTCGACATCCGAGCCAAAATATTGCCAAATTTCTCACTGGAAAAATCCAAACTGAGAGACTCCTGCGTCAGGATAATAGCGGCATAGGCCTATGTGGCAATACACGTGTACATACATACACATCAGAAAACATGGCTGCGAATGAGGATAATGTTCTCGACATGTATCTGAGCTGCGAACCTCAACGTTGTTCGATAATGAAGGGACACTCACCAGCTCGACATCTGAGCCAAAATATTGCCAAATTTCACACTGGAACAAACCTAAACTGAGAGACTCATGCGTCAGGACACTGGCGGCATATGCCTATGTGGCAATAAACGTGTACATACAAACACATCAGAAAACATGGCTGCGAATTAGGATATTTTTCTCGACATATATCTGAGCTGCGAACCTCAATGTTGTTGGAGAATGAAGAGACATTCACCACCTCCACATCTGAGATAACATATCGCCAAAATTCTCACCGGAAGAGACCAAAACGTTGAGACTCATGCGTCAGGACACTGGCGGCATAGGCCTATGCGGCAATACACGTGTACACGCATAAACATAAGAAAACATGGCTGCGAATGAGGATAATTTTATGAACTTATATCTGAGCTGCGAACCTCAACGTTGTTCGAGAATGAAGAGACACTCGCCAGCTCGACATCTGAGCCAAAATATTTCCAAATTTCTCACTGGAAAAAAACCCAAACTGTGAGACTCATTCGTCAGGACACTGGCGGAATAGGCCTATGAGGCAATACACGTGTACATCCATACACATAAGAAAACATGGCTGCGAATGAGGACAATGTTCTCGACATATATCTGAGCTTCGAGCCTCAACGTTGTTCGAGAATGAAGAGACACTCACCAGCTCGACATCCGAGCCAAAATATTTCCAAATTTCTCACTGGAAAAACAAACAAACTGTGAGACTCATGCTTCTGGACACTGGCGACATAAGCCTATGCGGCAATACACGTGTACACGCATAAACATAATAAAACATGGCTGCGAATGAGGATAATTTTATGAAATTATATCTGAGATGCGAACCTCAACGTTGTTCGAGAATGAAGAGACACTCGCCAGCTCGACATCTGAGCCAAAATATTGCCAACTTTCTCACTGAAAAAAACACAAACTGTGAGACTCATGCGTCAGGACACTGGCGGCATATGCCTATAAGGCAATACACGTGTACATCCATACACATAAGAAAACATGGCTGCGAATGAGGACAATTTTCTCGACATATATCTGAGCTGCGAACCTCAATGTTGTTGGAGAATGAAGAGACATTCACCACCTCCACATCTGAGATAACATATCGCCAAAATTCTCACCGGAAGAGACCAAAACTTTGAGACTCATGCGTCAGGACACTGGCGGCATAGGCATATGTGGCAATACACGTGTACATACATACACATCAGAAAACATGGCTGCGAATGAGGATAATGTTCTCGACATGTATCTGAGCTGCGAACCTCAACGATGTTCGATAATGAAGTGACACTCACCAGCTCGACATCTGAGCCAAAATATTGCCAAATTTCACACTGGAACAAGCCTAAACTGAGAGACTCATGCGTCAGGACACTGGCGGCATATGCCTATGTGGCAATACACGTGTACATACAAACACATCAGAAAACATGGCTGCGAATGAGGATATTTTTCTCGACATATATCTGAGCTGCGAACCTCAATGTTGTTGGAGAATGAAGAGACATTTACCACCTCCACATCTGAGATAACATATCGCCAAAATTCTCACCGGAAGGGACCAAATCTTTGAGACTCATGAGTCAGGACACTGGCGGCATAGGCCTATAAGGCATTACACGTGTACATCCATACACATAAGAAAACATGGCTGCGAATGAGGATAATTTTATGAAATTATATCTGAGCTGCGAACCTCAACGTTGTTCGAGAATGAAGAGACATTCACCACCTCCACATCTGAGCTAACACATCGCCACAATTCTCACCGGAAGAGACCAAAACTTTGAGACTCATGCGTCAGGACACTGGCGGCATAGGCCTATGAGGCAATACACGTGTACATACATACACATAAGAAAACATGGCTACGAATGAGGATAACTTTGTCGACATATATCTGAGCTGCGAGCCTCAACGTTGTTCGAGAATGAAGAGACACTTACCAGCTCAACATCCGAGCCAAACTATTGCCAAATTTCTCACTGGAAAAAATCCAAACTGAGAGACTCCTGAGTCAGGATACTGGCTGCATAGGCCTAAGTGGCAATACACGTGTACATACATACACATCAGAAAACATGGCTGCGAATGAGGATAATGTTCTCGACGTGTATCTGAGCTGCAAACCTCAACGTTGTTCGATAATGAAGGGACACTCACCAGCTCGACATCCGAGCCAAAATATTGACAAATTTCTCACTGGAAAAAATCCAAACTGAGAGACTCCTGCGTCAGGATACTGGCGGCATAGGCCTATGTGGCAATACACGTGTACATACATACACATCAGAAAACATGGCTGCGAATGAGGATAATGTTCTCGACATGTATTTGAGCTGCGAACCTCAACGTTGTTCGATAATGAAGGGACACTCACCAGCTCGACATCTGAGCCAAAATATTGCCAAATTTCACACTGGAACAAACCTAAACTGAGAGACTCATGCGTCAGGACACTGGCGGCATATGCCTATGTGGCAATACACGTGTACATACAAACACATCAGAAAACATGACTGCGAATGAGGATATTTTTCTCGACATATATCTGAGCTGCGAACCTCAATGTTGTTGGAGAATGAAGAGACATTCACCACCTCCACATCTGAGATAACATATCGCCAAAATTCTCACCGGAAGAGACCAAAACGTTGAGACTCATGCGTCAGGACACTGGCGGCATAGGCCTATGCGGCAATACACGTGTACACGCATAAACATAAGAAAACATGGCTGCGAATGAGGATAATTTTATGAACTTATATCTGAGCTGCGAACCTCAACGTTGTTCGAGAATGAAGAGACACTCGCCAGCTCGACATCTGAGCCAAAATATTTCCAAATTTCTCACTGGAAAAAAACCCAAACTGTGAGACTCATTCGTCAGGACACTGGCGGAATAGGCCTATGAGGCAATACACGTGTACATCCATACACATAAGAAAACATGGCTGCGAATGAGGACAATTTTCTCGACATATATCTGAGCTTCGAGCCTCAACGTTGTTCGAGAATGAAGAGACACTCACCAGCTCGACATCCGAGCCAAAATATTTCCAAATTTCTCACTGGAAAAACAAACAAACTGTGAGACTCATGCTTCTGGACACTGGCGACATAAGCCTATGCGGCAATACACGTGTACACGCATAAACATAATAAAACATGGCTGCGAATGAGGATAATTTTATGAAATTATATCTGAGATGCGAACCTCAACGTTGTTCGAGAATGAAGAGACACTCGCCAGCTCGACATCTGAGCCAAAATATTGCCAACTTTCTCACTGAAAAAAACACAAACTGTGAGACTCATGCGTCAGGACACTGGCGGCATATGCCTATAAGGCAATACACGTGTACATCCATACACATAAGAAAACATGGCTGCGAATGAGGACAATTTTCTCGACATATATCTGAGCTGCGAACCTCAATGTTGTTGGAGAATGAAGAGACATTCACCACCTCCACATCTGAGATAACATATCGCCAAAATTCTCACCGGAAGAGACCAAAACTTTGAGACTCATGCGTCAGGACACTGGCGGCATAGGCATATGTGGCAATACACGTGTACATACATACACATCCGAAAACATGGCTGCGAATGAGGATAATGTTCTCGACATGTATCTGAGCTGCGAACCTCAACGATGTTCGATAATGAAGTGACACTCACCAGCTCGACATCTGAGCCAAAATATTGGCAAATTTCACACTGGAACAAGCCTAAACTGAGAGACTCATGCGTCAGGACACTGGCGGCATATGCCTATGTGGCAATACACGTGTACATACAAACACATCAGAAAACATGGCTGCGAATGAGGATATTTTTCTCGACATATATCTGAGCTGCGAACCTCAATGTTGTTGGAGAATGAAGAGACATTCACCACCTCCACATCTGAGATAACATATCGCCAAAATTCTCACCGGAAGGGACCAAATCTTTGAGACTCATGAGTCAGGACACTGGCGGCATAGGCCTATAAGGCATTACACGTGTACATCCATACACATAAGAAAACATGGCTGCGAATGAGGATAATTTTATGAAATTATATCTGAGCTGCGAACCTCAACGTTGTTCGAGAATGAAGAGACATTCACCACCTCCACATCTGAGCTAACACATCGCCACAATTCTCACCGGAAGAGACCAAAACTTTGAGACTCATGCGTCAGGACACTGGCGGCATAGGCCTATGAGGCAATACACGTGTACATACATACACATAAGAAAACATGGCTACGAATGAGGATAACTTTGTCGACATATATCTGAGCTGCGAGCCTCAACGTTGTTCGAGAATGAAGAGACACTTACCAGCTCAACATCCGAGCCAAACTATTGCCAAATTTCTCACTGGAAAAAATCCAAACTGAGAGACTCCTGAGTCAGGATACTGGCTGCATAGGCCTAAGTGGCAATACACGTGTACATACATACACATCAGAAAACATGGCTGCGAATGAGGATAATGTTCTCGACGTGTATCTGAGCTGCAAACCTCAACGTTGTTCGATAATGAAGGGACACTCACCAGCTCGACATCCGAGCCAAAATATTGACAAATTTCTCACTGGAAAAAATCCAAACTGAGAGACTCCTGCGTCAGGATACTGGCGGCATAGGCCTATGTGGCAATACACGTGTACATACATACACATCAGAAAACATGGCTGCGAATGAGGATAATGTTCTCGACATGTATTTGAGCTGCGAACCTCAACGTTGTTCGATAATGAAGGGACACTCACCAGCTCGACATCTGAGCCAAAATATTGCCAAATTTCACACTGGAACAAACCTAAACTGAGAGACTCATGCGTCAGGACACTGGCGGCATATGCCTATGTGGCAATACACGTGTACATACAAACACATCAGAAAACATGACTGCGAATGAGGATATTTTTCTCGACATATATCTGAGCTGCGAACCTCAATGTTGTTGGAGAATGAAGAGACATTCACCACCTCCACATCTGAGATAACATATCGCCAAAATTCTCACCGGAAGGGACCAAATCTTTGAGACTCATGAGTCAGGACACTGGCGGCATAGGCCTATAAGGCATTACACGTGTACATCCATACACATAAGAAAACATGGCTGCGAATGAGGATAATTTTATGAAATTATATCTGAGCTGCGAACCTCAACGTTGTTCGAGAATGAAGAGACATTCACCACCTCCACATCTGAGCTAACACATCGCCACAATTCTCACCGGAAGAGACCAAAACTTTGAGACTCATGCGTCAGGACACTGGCGGCATAGGCCTATGAGGCAATACACGTGTACATACATACACATAAGAAAACATGGCTACGAATGAGGATAACTTTGTCGACATATATCTGAGCTGCGAGCCTCAACGTTGTTCGAGAATGAAGAGACACTTACCAGCTCAACATCCGAGCCAAACTATTGCCAAATTTCTCACTGGAAAAAATCCAAACTGAGAGACTCCTGAGTCAGGATACTGGCTGCATAGGCCTAAGTGGCAATACACGTGTACATACATACACATCAGAAAACATGGCTGCGAATGAGGATAATGTTCTCGACGTGTATCTGAGCTGCAAACCTCAACGTTGTTCGATAATGAAGGGACACTCACCAGCTCGACATCCGAGCCAAAATATTGACAAATTTCTCACTGGAAAAAATCCAAACTGAGAGACTCCTGCGTCAGGATACTGGCGGCATAGGCCTATGTGGCAATACACGTGTACATACATACACATCAGAAAACATGGCTGCGAATGAGGATAATGTTCTCGACATGTATTTGAGCTGCGAACCTCAACGTTGTTCGATAATGAAGGGACACTCACCAGCTCGACATCTGAGCCAAAATATTGCCAAATTTCACACTGGAACAAACCTAAACTGAGAGACTCATGCGTCAGGACACTGGCGGCATATGCCTATGTGGCAATACACGTGTACATACAAACACATCAGAAAACATGACTGCGAATGAGGATATTTTTCTCGACATATATCTGAGCTGCGAACCTCAATGTTGTTGGAGAATGAAGAGACATTCACCACCTCCACATCTGAGATAACATATCGCCAAAATTCTCACCGGAAGAGACCAAAACTTTGAGACTCATGCGTCAGGACACTGGCGGCAAAGGCCTATGCGGCAATATACGTGTACACGCATAAACATAAGAAAACATGTCTGCGAATGAGGATAATTGTATGAACTTATATCTGAGCTGCGAACCTCAACGTTGTTCGAGAATGAAGAGACACTCGCCAGCTCGACATCTGAGCCAAAATATTTCCAAATTTCTCACTGGAAAAAACCCAAACTGTGAGACGCATTCGTCAGGACACTGGCGGCATAGGCCTATAAGGCAATACACGTGTACACGCATAAACATAAGAAAACATGTCTGCGAATGAGGACAATTTTCTCGACATATATCTGAGCTGCGAGCCTCAACGTTGTTCGAGAATGAAGAGACACTCACCAGCTCGACATCCGGGCCAAAATATTGCCAAATTTCTCACTGAAAAAACAAACAAACTAACTGAGAGACTCATGCGTCAGGATACTGGCGGCATAGGCCTATGTGGCAATACACGTGTACACGCATAAACATAAGAACACATGGCTGTGAATGAGGATAATGTTCTCAACATATATCTGAGCTGCGAACCTCAACGTTGTTCGAGAATGAAGAGACATTCACCACCTCCACATCTGAGCTAACACATCGCCAAAATTCTCACCGGAAGAGACCAAAACTTTGAGACTCATGCGTCAGGACACTGGCGGCATATGCCTATGTGGCAATACACGTGTACATACATACACATAAGAAAACATGGCTGCGAATGAGGATAATTTTCTCGACATATATCTGAGCTGCGAGCCTCAACGTTGTTCGAGAATGAAGAGACACTCACCAGCTCGACATCCGAGCCAAAATATTACCAAATTTCTCACTGGAAAACACCCAAACTGAGAGACTCATGCGTCAGGATACTGGCGGCATAGGCCTATGTGGCAATACACGTGTACATAAATACACATCAGAAAACATGGCTGCGAATGAGGATATTTTTCTCGACATATATCTGAGCTGCGAACCTCAATGTTGTTGGAGAATGAAGAGACACTCACCAGCTCGACATCTGAGATAACATATCGCCAAATTTCTCACTGGAAAAAAAACCAAACTGTGAGACTCATGCTTCTAGACACTGGCGACATAAGTCTATGCGGCAATACACGTGTACACGCATGCAGCTTTACCTTACATACGTACTGTGGACAATCCTTTGTCTTCGTGTAGTTAACACACTTTGACTAAATACTCATTTTTCTCGCTTCCCCAAAACAAATTTACCCTCAAATTTGGATTATGGGCCTCTCAGCTGTCCCTTCTATCTTTTCTATATATAACCCTAACCCGTTTTCCCTCTAGCGCTCTTTTTCGGAAACTGAAAAACGGATTGTGGACGTGTGCAAGTCCACAAACCGTAACCTCTTCCCGCATCGTGTGGACCTATATTGTTCGGAGTTCCACAGTGCGTATGCAAGACTAACTCATAAACATAAGAAAAAATGGCTGCAAATGAGGATAATTTTATGAAATTATATCTGAGATGCGAACCTCAACGTTGTTCGAGAATGAAGAGACACTCGCCAGCTCGACATCTGAGCCAAAATATTGCCAACTTTCTCACTGAAAAAAACACAAACTGTGAGACTCATGCGTCAGGACACTGGCGGCATAGGCCTATAAGGCAATACACGTGTAAATCCATACACATAAGAAAACATGGCTGCGAATGAGGACAATTTTCTCGACATATACCTGAGCTGCGAGCCTCAACGTTGTTCGAGAATGAAGAGACACTCACCAGCTCGACATCCGAGCCAAACTATTGACAAATTTTTCACTGGAAAAAATTTAAACTGAGAGACTCCTGAGTCAGGATACTGGCTGCATAGGCCTATGTGGCAATACACGTGTACATACATACACATCAGAAAACATGGCTGCGAATGAGGATAATGTTCTTGACATGTATCTGAGCTGCGAACCTCAACGTTGTTCGATAATGAAGGGACACTCACCAGCTCGACATCCGAGCCAAAATATTGCCAAATTTCTCACTGGAAAAATCCAAACTGAGAGACTCCTGCGTCAGGATAATAGCGGCATAGGCCTATGTGGCAATACACGTGTACATACATACACATCAGAAAACATGGCTGCGAATGAGGATAATGTTCTCGACATGTATCTGAGCTGCGAACCTCAACGTTGTTCGATAATGAAGGGACACTCACCAGCTCGACATCTGAGCCAAAATATTGCCAAATTTCACACTGGAACAAACCTAAACTGAGAGACTCATGCGTCAGGACACTGGCGGCATATGCCTATGTGGCAATAAACGTGTACATACAAACACATCAGAAAACATGGCTGCGAATTAGGATATTTTTCTCGACATATATCTGAGCTGCGAACCTCAATGTTGTTGGAGAATGAAGAGACATTCACCACCTCCACATCTGAGATAACATATCGCCAAAATTCTCACCAGAAGAGACCAAAACGTTGAGACTCATGCGTCAGGACACTGGCGGCATAGGCCTATGCGGCAATACACGTGTACACGCATAAACATAAGAAAACATGGCTGCGAATGAGGATAATTTTATGAACTTATATCTGAGCTGCGAACCTCAACGTTGTTCGAGAATGAAGAGACACTCGCCAGCTCGACATCTGAGCCAAAATATTTCCAAATTTCTCACTGGAAAAAAACCCAAACTGTGAGACTCATTCGTCAGGACACTGGCGGAATAGGCCTATGAGGCAATACACGTGTACATCCATACACATAAGAAAACATGGCTGCGAATGAGGATAATTTTATGAAATTATATCTGAGATGCGAACCTCAACGTTGTTCGAGAATGAAGAGACACTCGCCAGCTCGACATCTGAGCCAAAATATTGCCAACTTTCTCACTGAAAAAAACACAAACTGTGAGACTCATGCGTCAGGACACTGGCGGCATATGCCTATAAGGCAATACACGTGTACATCCATACACATAAGAAAACATGGCTGCGAATGAGGACAATTTTCTCGACATATATCTGAGCTGCGAACCTCAATGTTGTTGGAGAATGAAGAGACATTCACCACCTCCACATCTGAGATAACATATCGCCAAAATTCTCACCGGAAGAGACCAAAACTTTGAGACTCATGCGTCAGGACACTGGCGGCATAGGCATATGTGGCAATACACGTGTACATACATACACATTAGAAAACATGGCTGCGAATGAGGATAATGTTCTCGACATGTATCTGAGCTGCGAACCTCAACGATGTTCGATAATGAAGGGACACTCACCAGCTCGACATCTGAGCCAAAATATTGCCAAATTTCACACTGGAACAAGCCTAAACTGAGAGACTCATGCGTCAGGACACTGGCGGCATATGCCTATGTGGCAATACACGTGTACATACAAACACATCAGAAAACATGGCTGCGAATGAGGATATTTTTCTCGACATATATCTGAGCTGCGAACCTCAATGTTGTTGGAGAATGAAGAGACATTCACCACCTCCACATCTGAGATAACATATCGCCAAAATTCTCACCGGAAGGGACCAAATCTTTGAGACTCATGCGTCAGGACACTGGCGGCATAGGCCTATGAGGCAATACACGTGTACATACATACACATAAGAAAACATGGCTACGAATGAGGATAACTTTGTCGACATATATCTGAGCTGCGAGCCTCAACGTTGTTCGAGAATGAAGAGACACTTACCAGCTCAACATCCGAGCCAAACTATTGCCAAATTTCTCACTGGAAAAAATCCAAACTGAGAGACTCCTGAGTCAGGATACTGGCTGCATAGGCCTAAGTGGCAATACACGTGTACATACATACACATCAGAAAACATGGCTGCGAATGAGGATAATGTTCTCGACGTGTATCTGAGCTGCAAACCTCAACGTTGTTCGATAATGAAGGGACACTCACCAGCTCGACATCCGAGCCAAAATATTGACAAATTTCTCACTGGAAAAAATCCAAACTGAGAGACTAATGTGTCAGGACACTGGCGGCATATGTCTATGTGGCAATACACGTGTGCATACATACATATCAGAAAACATGGCTGCTAATGAGGATAATTTTCTCGACTTATATCTGAGCTGCGAACCTCAACCTTGTTGGAGAATGAAGAGACACTCACCAGCTCGACATCTGAGCCAAAATATTGCAAAATGTCTCACTGGAAAAAACCCAAACTAAGAGACTCATGCGTCAGGACACTGGCGGCATATGCCTATGTGGCAATACACGTGTACATACATACACATAAGAAAACATGGCTGCGAATGAGGATAATTTTCTCGACATATATCTGAGCTGCGAACCTCAACGTTTTTCGAGAATGAAGAGACACTCACCAGCTCGACATCTGAGCCAAAATATTGCCAAATTTCTCACTGGAACAAACCTAAACTGAGATACTCATGCGTTAGGACACTGGCGGCATATGCCTATGTGGCACTACACGTGTACATACAAACACATCAGAAAACATGGCTGCGAATGAGGATATTTTTCTCGACATATATCTGAGCTGCGAGCCTCAACGTTGTTCGAGAATGAAGAGACACTTACCAGCTCGACATCCGAGCCAAAATATTGCCAAATTTCCCACTGGAAAAACAAACAAACTGTGAGACTCATGCTTCTGGACACTGGCGACATAAGCATATGAGGCAATACACGTGTACACGCATAAACATAAGAAAACATGGCTGCGAATGAGGATAATTTTCTCGACTTATATCTGAGCTGCGAGCCTCAACGTTGTTTGAGAATGAAGGGACACTCACCAGCCCGACATCTGAGCAAAAATATTGCCAAATTTCTCACTGGAAAACAAACAAACTTAGAGACTCATGCGTCAGGATACTGGCGGCATAGGCCTAAGCGGCAATACACGTGTACATACATACACATAATAAAACATGGCTGCGAATGAGGATAATTTTCGCGACATATATCTGAGCTGCGAGCCTCAACGTTGTTCGAGAATGAAGAGACACTCACCAGCTCGACATCCGAGCCAAAATATTGCCAAATTTCTCACTAGAAAAAAACAAAAAAACCTGAGCGACTCATGCGTCAGGACACTGGCGACATAAGCCTATGTGGCACTACACGTGTACACGCATAAACATAAGAAAACATGGCTGCGAATGAGGATAATTTTATGAACTTATATCTGAGATGTGAACCTCAACGTTGTTCGAGAATGAAGAGACACTCGCCAGCTCGACATCTGAGCCAAAATATTGCCAAATTTATCACTGAAAAAAACCAAACTGTGAGACTCATGCGTCAGGACACTGGCGGCATAGGCCTATGAGGCAATACACGTGTACATCCATACACATAAGAAAACATGGCTGCGAATGAGGACAATTTTCTCGACATATATCTGAGCTGCGAGCCTCAACGTTGTTCGATAATGAAGAGACACTCACCAGCTCGACATCCGAGACAAAATATTGCCAAATTTCCCACTGGAAAAACAAACAAACGGAGAGACTCATGCGTCAGGATACTGGCGGCATAGGCCTATGTGGCAATACACGTGTACATACATACACATCAGAAAACATGGCTGCGATTGAGGATAATGTTCTCAACATATATCTGAGCTGCAAACCTCAACGTTGTTCGATAATGAAGGGACACTAACCAGCTCGACATCCGAGCCAAAATATTGACAAATTTCTCACTGGAAAAAATCCAAACTGAGAGACTCCTGCGTCAGGATACTGGCGGCATAGGCCTATGTGGCAATACACGTGTACATACATACACATCAGAAAACATGGCTGCGAATGAGGATAATGTTCTCGACATGTATTTGAGCTGCGAACCTCAACGTTGTTCGATAATGAAGGGACACTCACCAGCTCGACATCTGAGCCAAAATATTGCCAAATTTCACACTGGAACAAACCTAAACTGAGAGACTCATGCGTCAGGACACTGGCGGCATATGCCTATGTGGCAATACACGTGTACATACAAACACATCAGAAAACATGACTGCGAATGAGGATATTTTTCTCGACATATATCTGAGCTGCGAACCTCAATGTTGTTGGAGAATGAAGAGACATTCACCACCTCCACATCTGAGATAACATATCGCCAAAATTCTCACCGGAAGAGACCAAAACTTTGAGACTCATGCGTCAGGACACTGGCGGCAAAGGCCTATGCGGCAATACACGTGTACACGCATAAACATAAGAAAACATGTCTGCGAATGAGGATAATTGTATGAACTTATATCTGAGCTGCGAACCTCAACGTTGTTCGAGAATGAAGAGACACTCGCCAGCTCGACATCTGAGCCAAAATATTTCCAAATTTCTCACTGGAAAAAACCCAAACTGTGAGACGCATTCGTCAGGACACTGGCGGCATAGGCCTATAAGGCAATACACGTGTACACGCATAAACATAAGAAAACATGTCTGCGAATGAGGACAATTTTCTCGACATATATCTGAGCTGCGAGCCTCAACGTTGTTCGAGGATGAAGAGACACTCACCAGCTCGACATCCGAGCCAAAATATTACCAAATTTCTCACTGGAAAACACCCAAACTGAGAGACTCATGCGTCAGGATACTGGCGGCATAGGCATATGTGGCAATACACGTGTACATACATACACATCAGAAAACATGGCTGCGAATGAGGATAATGTTCTCGACATATATCTGAGCTGCGAGCCTCAACGTTGTTCGAGAATGAAGAGACACTCACCAGCTCGACATCCGAGCCAAAATATTGCAAAATTTCTCACTGGAAAAACAAACAAACTGAGAGACTCATGCGTCAGGATACTGGCGGCATAGGCCTATGTGGGAATACACGTGTACATACATACACATCAGAAAACATGGCTGCGAATGAGGATATTTTTCTCGACATATATCTGAGCTGCGAACCTCAATGTTGTTGGAGAATGAAGAGACATTCACCACCTCCACATCTGAGATAACATATCGCCAAAATTTTCACCGGAAGAGACCAAAACTTTGAGACTCATGCGTCAGGACACTGGCGGCAAAGGCCTATGCGGCAATACACGTGTACACGCATAAACATAAGAAAACATGTCTGCGAATGAGGACAATTTTCTCGACATATATCTGAGCTGCGAGCCTCAACGTTGTTCGAGGATGAAGAGACACTCACCAGCTCGACATCCGAGCCAAAATATTACCAAATTTCTCACTGGAAAACACCCAAACTGAGAGACTCATGCGTCAGGATACTGGCGGCATAGGCATATGTGGCAATACACGTGTACATACATACACATCAGAAAACATGGCTGCGAATGAGGATAATGTTCTCGACATATATCTGAGCTGCGAGCCTCAACGTTGTTCGAGAATGAAGAGACACTCACCAGCTCGACATCCGAGCCAAAATATTGCAAAATTTCTCACTGGAAAAACAAACAAACTGAGAGAATCATGCTTCAGGATACTGCCGGCATAGGCCTATGTGGCAATACACGTGTACATACATACACATCAGAAAACATGGCTGCGAATGAGAATAATGTTCTCAACATATATCTGAGCTGCGAACCTCAACGTTGTTCGAGAATGAATAGACACTCACCACCTCCACATCTGAGCTAACACATCGCCAAAATTCTCACCGGAAGAGACCAAAACTTTGAGACTCATGCGTCAGGACACTGGCGGCAAAGGCCTATGAGGCAATACACGTGTACATACATACATATCAGAACACATGGCTGCGAATGAGGATAATTTTCTCGACTTATATCTGAGCTGCGAACCTCAACGTTGTTGGAGAATGAAGAGACATTCACCAGCTCGACATCCGAGCCAAAATATTACCAAATTTCTCACTGGAAAACACCCAAACTGAGAGACTCATGCGTCAGGATACTGGCGGCATAGGCATATGTGGCAATACACGTGTACATACATACACATCAGAAAACATGGCTGCGAATGAGGATAATGTTCTCGACATATATCTGAGCTGCGAGCCTCAACGTTGTTCGAGAATGAAGAGACACTCACCAGCTCGACATCCGAGCCAAAATATTGCAAAATTTCTCACTGGAAAAACAAACAAACTGAGAGACTCATGCGTCAGGATACTGGCGGCATAGGCCTATGTGGGAATACACGTGTACATACATACACATCAGAAAACATGGCTGCGAATGAGGATATTTTTCTCGACATATATCTGAGCTGCGAACCTCAATGTTGTTGGAGAATGAAGAGACATTCACCACCTCCACATCTGAGATAACATATCGCCAAAATTCTCACCGGAAGAGACCAAAACTTTGAGACTCATGCGTCAGGACACTGGCGGCAAAGGCCTATGCGGCAATACACGTGTACACGCATAAACATAAGAAAACATGTCTGCGAATGAGGACAATTTTCTCGACATATATCTGAGCTGCGAGCCTCAACGTTGTTCGAGGATGAAGAGACACTCACCAGCTCGACATCCGAGCCAAAATATTACCAAATTTCTCACTGGAAAACACCCAAACTGAGAGACTCATGCGTCAGGATACTGGCGGCATAGGCATATGTGGCAATACACGTGTACATACATACACATCAGAAAACATGGCTGCGAATGAGGATAATGTTCTCGACATATATCTGAGCTGCGAGCCTCAACGTTGTTCGAGAATGAAGAGACACTCACCAGCTCGACATCCGAGCCAAAATATTGCAAAATTTCTCACTGGAAAAACAAACAAACTGAGAGAATCATGCTTCAGGATACTGGCGGCATAGGCCTATGTGGCAATACACGTGTACATACATACACATCAGAAAACATGGCTGCGAATGAGAATAATGTTCTCAACATATATCTGAGCTGCGAACCTCAACGTTGTTCGAGAATGAATAGACACTCACCACCTCCACATCTGAGCTAACACATCGCCAAAATTCTCACCGGAAGAGACCAAAACTTTGAGACTCATGCGTCAGGACACTGGCGGCAAAGGCCTATGAGGCAATACACGTGTACATACATACATATCAGAACACATGGCTGCGAATGAGGATAATTTTCTCGACTTATATCTGAGCTGCGAACCTCAACGTTGTTGGAGAATGAAGAGACATTCACCAGCTCGACATCCGAGCCAAAATATTGCCAAATTTCTAACTGGAAAAACAAACAAACTGCGAGACTCATGCGTCAGGATACTGGCGGCATAGGCCTATGTGGCAATACACGTTTACATACATACACATCAGAAAACATGGCTGCGAATGAGGATAATGTTCTCAACATATATCTGAGCTGCGAACCTCAACGTTGTTCGAGAATGAAGAGACATTCACCACCTCCACATCTGAGCTAACACATCGCCAAAATTCTCACCGGAAGAGACCAAAACTTTGAGACGCATGCGTCAGGACACTGGCGGCATAGGCCTATGTGGCAATACACGTGTACATACATACACATAAGAAAACATGGCTACGAATGAGGATAACTATGTCGACATATATCTGAGCTGCGAGCCTCAACGTTGTTCGATAATGAAGGGACACTCACCAGCTCGACATCTGAGCCAAAATATTGCCAAATTTCACACTGGAACAAACCTAAACTGAGAGACTCTTGCGTCAGGACACTGGCAGCATATGCCTATGTGGCAATACACGTGTACATGCATACACATCAGAAAACATGGCTGCGAATGAGGATATTTTTCTCGACATATATCTGAGCTGCGAACCTCAATATTGTTGGAAAATGAAGAGACATTCACCACCTCCACATCTGAGATAACATATCGCCAAAATTCTCACCGGAAGAGACCAAAACTTTGAGACTCATGCGTCAGGACACTGGCGGCAAAGGCCTATGAGGCAATACACGTGTACATACATACACATCAGAACACATGGCTGCAAATGAGGATAATTTTCTCGACTTATATCTGAGCTGCGAACCTCAACGTTGTTGGAGAATGAAGAGACATTCCCCAGCTCGACATCCGAGCCAAAATATTGCCAAATTTCTCACTGGAAAAACAAACAAACTAACTGAGAGACTCATGCGTCAGGATACTGGCAGCATAGGCCTATGTGGCAATACACGTGTACACGCATAAACATAAGAACACATGGCTGTGAATGAGGATAATGTTCTCAACATATATCTGAGCTGCGAACCTCAACGTTGTTCGAGAATGAAGAGACATTCACCACCTCCACATCTGAGCTAACACATCGCCAAAATTCTCACCGGAAGAGACCAAAACTTTGAGACTCATGCGTCAGGATACTGGCGGCATAGGCCTATGTGGCAATACACGTGTACATACATACACATCAGAAAACATGGCTGCGAATGAGGATAATGTTCTCGACATATATCTGAGCTGCGAACCTCAACGTTGTTCGAGAATGAAGAGACACTCACCAGCTCGACATCCGAGCCAAAATATTGCCAAATTTCTCACTGGAAAAACAAACAAACTAACTGAGAGACTCATGCGTCAGGATACTGGCGGCATAGGCCTATGTGGCAATACACGTGTACACGCATAAACATAAGAACACATGGCTGTGAATGAGGATAATGTTCTCAACATATATCTGAGCTGCGAACCTCAACGTTGTTCGAAAATGAAGAGACATTCACCACCTCCACATCTGAGCTAACACATCGCCAAAATTCTCACCGGAAGAGACCAAAACTTTGAGACTCATGCGTCAGGACACTGGCGGCATATGCCTATGTGGCAATACACGTGTACATACATACACATAAGAAAACATGGCTGCGAATGAGGATAATTTTCTCGACATATATCTGAGCTGCGAGCCTCAACGTTGTTCGAGAATGAAGAGACACTCACCAGCTCGACATCCGAGCCAAAATATTACCAAATTTCTCACTGGAAAACACCCAAACTGAGAGACTCATGCGTCAGGATACTGGCGGCATAGGCCTATGTGGCATTACACGTGTACATAACTACACATCAGAAAACATGGCTGCGAATGAGGATATTTTTCTCGACATATATCTGAGCTGCGAACCTCAATGTTGTTGGAGAATGAAGAGACACTCACCAGCTCGACATCTGAGATAACATATCGCCAAATTTCTCACTGGAAAAAAACAAACTGTGAGACTCATGCTTCTAGACACTGGCGACATAAGTCTATGCGGCAATACACGTGTACACGCATGCAGCTTTACCTTACATACGTACTGTGGACAATCCTTTGTCTTCGTGTAGTTAACACACTTTGACTAAATACTTATTTTTCTCGCTTCCCCAAAACAAATTTACCCTCAAATTTGGATTATGGGCCTCTCAGCTGTCCCTTCTATCTTTTCTATATATAACCCTAACCCGTTTTCCCTCTAGCGCTCTTTTTCGGAAACTGAAAAACGGATTGTGGACGTGTGCAAGTCCACAAACCGTAACCTCTTCCCGCATCGTGTGGACCTATATTGTTCGGAGTTCCACAGTGCGTATGCAAGACTAACTCATAAACCTAAGAAAACATGGCTGCGAATGAGGATAATTTTATGAAATTATATCTGAGATGCGAACCTCAACGTTGTTCGAGAATGAAGAGACACTCGCCAGCTCGACATCTGAGCCAAAATATTGCCAACTTTCTCACTGAAAAAAACACAAACTGTGAGACTCATGCGTCAGGAAACTGGCGGCATAGGCCTATAAGGCAATACACGTGTAAATCCATACACATAAGAAAACATGGCTGCGAATGAGGACAATTTTCTCGACATATACCTGAGCTGCGAGCCTCAACGTTGTTCGAGAATGAAGAGACACTCACCAGCTCGACATCCGAGCCAAACTATTGACAAATTTTTCACTGGAAAAAATTCAAACTGAGAGACTCCTGAGTCAGGATACTGGCTGCATAGGCCTATGTGGCAATACACGTGTACATACATACACATCAGAAAACATGGCTGCGAATGAGGATAATGTTCTCGACATGTATCTGAGCTGCGAACCTCAACGTTGTTCGACAATGAAGGGACACTCACCAGCTCGACATCCGAGCCAAAATATTGCCAAATTTCTCACTGGACAAAATCCAAACTGAGAGACTCCTGCGTCAGGATACTAGCGGCATAGGCCTATGTGGCAATACACGTGTACATACATACACATCAGAAAACATGGCTGCGAATGAGGATAATGTTCTCGACATGTAACTGAGCTGCGAACCTCAACGTTGTTCGATAATGAAGGGACACTCACCAGCTCGACATCTGAGCCAAAATATTGCCAAATTTCACACTGGAACAAACCTAAACTGAGAGACTCATGCGTCTGGACACTGGCGGCATATGCCTATGTGGCAATAAACGTGTACATACAAACACATCAGAAAACATGGCTGCGAATTAGGATATTTTTCTCGACATATATCTGAGCTGCGAACCTCAATGTTGTTGGAGAATGAAGAGACATTCACCACCTCCACATCTGAGATAACATATCGCCAAAATTCTCACCGGAAGAGACCAAAACGTTGAGACTCATGCGTCAGGACACTGGCGGCATAGGCCTATGCGGCAATACACGTGTACACGCATAAACATAAGAAAACATGGCTGCGAATGAGGATAATTTTATGAACTTATATCTGAGCTGCGAACCTCAACGTTGTTCGAGAATGAAGAGACACTCGCCAGCTCGACATCTGAGCCAAAATATTTCCAAATTTCTCACTGGAAAAAAACCCAAACTGTGAGACTCATTCGTCAGGACACTGGCGGAATAGGCCTATGAGGCAATACACGTGTACATCCATACACATAAGAAAACATGGCTGCGAATGAGGACAATTTTCTCGACATATATCTGAGCTTCGAGCCTCAACGTTGTTCGAGAATGAAGAGACACTCACCAGCTCGACATCCGAGCCAAAATATTTCCAAATTTCTCACTGGAAAAACAAACAAACTGTGAGACTCATGCTTCTGGACACTGGCGACATAAGCCTATGCGGCAATACACGTGTACACGCATAAACATAATAAAACATGGCTGCGAATGAGGATAATTTTATGAAATTATATCTGAGATGCGAACCTCAACGTTGTTCGAGAATGAAGAGACACTCGCCAGCTCGACATCTGAGCCAAACTATTGCCAACTTTCTCACTGAAAAAAACACAAACTGTGAGACTCATGCGTCAGGACACTGGCGGCATAGGCCTATAAGGCAATACACGTGTACATCCATACACATAAGAAAACATGGCTGCGAATGAGGACAATTTTCTCGACATATATCTGAGCTGCGAACCTCAATGTTGTTGGAGAATGAAGAGACACTCACCAGCTCGACATCTGAGATAACATATCGCCAAATTTCTCACTGGAAAAAAAACCAAACTGTGAGACTCATGCTTCTAGACACTGGCGACATAAGTCTATGCGGCAATACACGTGTACACGCATGCAGCTTTACCTTACATACGTACTGTGGACAATCCTTTGTCTTCGTGTAGTTAACACACTTTGACTAAATACTTATTTTTCTCGCTTCCCCAAAACAAATTTACCCTCAAATTTGGATTATGGGCCTCTCAGCTGTCCCTTCTATCTTTTCTATATATAACCCTAACCCGTTTTCCCTCTAGCGCTCTTTTTCGGAAACTGAAAAACGGATTGTGGACGTGTGCAAGTCCACAAACCGTAACCTCTTCCCGCATCGTGTGGACCTATATTGTTCGGAGTTCCACAGTGCGTATGCAAGACTAACTCATAAACCTAAGAAAACATGGCTGCGAATGAGGATAATTTTATGAAATTATATCTGAGATGCGAACCTCAACGTTGTTCGAGAATGAAGAGACACTCGCCAGCTCGACATCTGAGCCAAAATATTGCCAACTTTCTCACTGAAAAAAACACAAACTGTGAGACTCATGCGTCAGGAAACTGGCGGCATAGGCCTATAAGGCAATACACGTGTAAATCCATACACATAAGAAAACATGGCTGCGAATGAGGACAATTTTCTCGACATATACCTGAGCTGCGAGCCTCAACGTTGTTCGAGAATGAAGAGACACTCACCAGCTCGACATCCGAGCCAAACTATTGACAAATTTTTCACTGGAAAAAATTCAAACTGAGAGACTCCTGAGTCAGGATACTGGCTGCATAGGCCTATGTGGCAATACACGTGTACATACATACACATCAGAAAACATGGCTGCGAATGAGGATAATGTTCTCGACATGTATCTGAGCTGCGAACCTCAACGTTGTTCGATAATGAAGGGACACTCACCAGCTCGACATCCGAGCCAAAATATTGCCAAATTTCTCACTGGAAAAACAAACAAACTTTGAGACTCATGCGTCAGGATACTGGCGGCATAGGCCTATGTGGCAATACACGTGTACATACATACACATCAGAAAACATGGCTGCGAATGAGGATAATGTTCTCGACATGTATCTGAGCTGCGAACCTCAACGTTGTTCGATAATGAAGGGACACTCACCAGCTCGACATCCGAGCCAAAATATTGCCAAATTTCTCACTGGACAAAATCCAAACTGAGAGACTCCTGCGTCAGGATACTAGCGGCATAGGCCTATGTGGCAATACACGTGTACATACATACACATCAGAAAACATGGCTGCGAATGAGGATAATGTTCTCGACATGTATCTGAGCTGCGAACCTCAACGTTGTTCGATAATGAAGGGACACTCACCAGCTCGACATCTGAGCCAAAATATTGCCAAATTTCACACTGGAACAAACCTAAACTGAGAGACTCATGCGTCAGGACACTGGCGGCATATGCCTATGTGGCAATAAACGTGTACATACAAACACATCAGAAAACATGGCTGCGAATTAGGATATTTTTCTCGACATATATCTGAGCTGCGAACCTCAATGTTGTTGGAGAATGAAGAGACATTCACCACCTCCACATCTGAGATAACATATCGCCAAAATTCTCACCGGAAGAGACCAAAACGTTGAGACTCATGCGTCAGGACACTGGCGGCATAGGCCTAAGCGGCAATACACGTGTACACGCATGAACATAAGAAAACATGGCTGCGAATGAGGATAATTTTATGAACTTATATCTGAGCTGCGAACCTCAACGTTGTTCGAGAATGAAGAGACACTCGCCAGCTCGACATCTGAGCCAAAATATTTCCAAATTTCTCACTGGAAAAAAACCCAAACTGTGAGACTCATTCGTCAGGACACTGGCGGAATAGGCCTATGAGGCAATACACGTGTACATCCATACACATAAGAAAACATGGCTGCGAATGAGGACAATTTTCTCGACATATATCTGAGCTTCGAGCCTCAACGTTATTCGAGAATGAAGAGACACTCACCAGCTCGACATCTGAGCCAAAATATTTCCAAATTTCTCACTGGAAAAAAACCCAAACTGTGAGACTCATTCGTCAGGACACTGGCGGAATAGGCCTATGAGGCAATACACGTGTACATCCATACACATAAGAAAACATGGCTGCGAATGAGGACAATTTTCTCGACATATATCTGAGCTTCGAGCCTCAACGTTGTTCGAGAATGAAGAGACACTCACCAGCTCGACATCCGAGCCAAAATATTTCCAAATTTCTCACTGGAAAAACAAACAAACTGTGAGACTCATGCTTCTGGACACTGGCGACATAAGCCTATGCGGCAATACACGTGTACACGCATAAACATAATAAAACATGGCTGCGAATGAGGATAATTTTATGAAATTATATCTGAGATGCGAACCTCAACGTTGTTCGAGAATGAAGAGACACTCGCCAGCTCGACATCTGAGCCAAAATATTGCCAACTTTCTCACTGAAAAAAACACAAACTGTGAGACTCATGCGTCAGGAAACTGGCGGCATAGGCCTATAAGGCAATACACGTGTAAATCCATACACATAAGAAAACATGGCTGCGAATGAGGACAATTTTCTCGACATATACCTGAGCTGCGAGCCTCAACGTTGTTCGAGAATGAAGAGACACTCACCAGCTCGACATCCGAGCCAAACTATTGACAAATTTTTCACTGGAAAAAATTCAAACTGAGAGACTCCTGAGTCAGGATACTGGCTGCATAGGCCTATGTGGCAATACACGTGTACATACATACACATCAGAAAACATGGCTGCGAATGAGGATAATGTTCTCGACATGTATCTGAGCTGCGAACCTCAACGTTGTTCGATAATGAAGGGACACTCACCAGCTCGACATCCGAGCCAAAATATTGCCAAATTTCTCACTGGACAAAATCCAAACTGAGAGACTCCTGCGTCAGGATAAACAAACAAACTGTGAGACTCATGCTTCTGGACACTGGCGACATAAGCCTATGCGGCAATACACGTGTACACGCATAAACATAATAAAACATGGCTGCGAATGAGGATAATTTTATGAAATTATATCTGAGATGCGAACCTCAACGTTGTTCGAGAATGAAGAGACACTCGCCAGCTCGACATCTGAGCCAAACTATTGCCAACTTTCTCATTGAAAAAAACACAAACTGTGAGACTCATGCGTCAGGACACTGGCGGCATAGGCCTATAAGGCAATACACGTGTACATCCATACACATAAGAAAACATGGCTGCGAATGAGGACAATTTTCTCGACATATATCTGAGCTGCGAGCCTCAACGTTGTTCGAGGATGAAGAGACACTCACCAGCTCGACATCCGAGCCAAAATATTACCAAATTTCTTACTGGAAAACACCCAAACTGAGAGACTCATGCGTCAGGATACTGGCGGCATATGCCTATGTGGCAATACACGTGTACATACAAACACATCAGAAAACATGGCTGCGAATGAGGATATTTTTCTCGACATATATCTGAGCTGCGAACCTCAATGTTGTTGGAGAATGAAGAGACATTCACCACCTCCACATCTAAGATAACATATCGCCAAAATTCTCACCGGAAGAGACCAAAACTGTGAGACTCATGAGTCAGAACACTGGCGGCATAGGCCTATAAGGCATTACACGTGTACATCCATACACATAAGAAAACATGGATGCGAATGAGGATAATTTTATGAAATTATATCTGAGCTGCGAGCCTCAACGTTGTTCGAGAATGAAGAGAAACTCACCAGCTCGACATCCGAGCCAAAATATTACCAAATTTCTCACAGGAAAAACAAACAAACTGAGAGACTCATGCGTCAGGACACTAGCGACATATGCGTATGTGGCAATACACGTGTACATACATACACATAAGAAAACATGGCTGCGAATGAGGATAATGTTCTCGACATATATCTGAGCTGCGAACCTCAACGTTGTTGGAGAATAAAGAGACACTCACCAGCTCGACATCCGAGCCAAAATATTACCAAATTTCTCACTGGAAAAACAAACAAACTGAGAGACTCATGCGTCAGGACACTGGCGGCATATGCGTATGTGGCAATACACGTGTACATACATACACATAACAAAACATGGCTGCGAATAAGAATAATAATCTCAACATATATCTGAGCTGCGAGCCTCAACGTTGTCCGAGAATGAAGAGACACTCACCAGCTCGACATCCGAGCCAAAATATTACCAAATTTCTCACTGGAAAACACCCAAACTGAGAGACTCATGCGTCAGGATACTGGCGGCATAGGCCTATGTGGCAATACACGTGTACATACATACACATCAGAAAACATGGCTGCGAATGAGGATAATGTTCTCGACATATATCTCAGCTGCGAACCTCAACGTTGTTCGAGAATGAAGAGACACTCACCAGCTCGACATCCGAGCCAAAATATTGCCAAATTTCTCAGTGGAAAAACAAACAAACTAACTGAGAGACTCATGCGTCAGGATACTGGCGGCATAGGCCTATGTGGCAATACACGTGTACACGCATAAACATAAGAACACATGGCTGTGAATGAGGATAATGTTCTCAACATATATCTGAGCTGCGAACCTCAACGTTGTTCGAGAATGAAGAGACATTCACCACCTCCACATCTGAGCTAACACATCGCCAAAATTCTCACCGGAAGAGACCAAAACTTTGAGACTCATGCGTCAGGACACTGGCGGCATATGCCTATGTGGCAATACACGTGTACATACATACACATAAGAAAACATGGCTGCGAATGAGGATAATTTTCTCGACATATATCTGAGCTGCGAGCCTCAACGTTGTTCGAGAATGAAGAGACACTCACCAGCTCGACATCCGAGCCAAAATATTACCAAATTTCTCACTGGAAAAACAAACAAACTGAGAGACTCATGCGTCAGGACACTGGCGGCATATGCGTATGTGGCAATACACGTGTACATACATACACATAACAAAACATGGCTGCGAATAAGAATAATAATCTCAACATATATCTGAGCTGCGAGCCTCAACGTTGTCCGAGAATGAAGAGACACTCACCAGCTCGACATCCGAGCCAAAATATTACCAAATTTCTCACTGGAAAACACCCAAACTGAGAGACTCATGCGTCAGGATACTGGCGGCATAGGCCTATGTGGCAATACACGTGTACATACATACACATCAGAAAACATGGCTGCGAATGAGGATAATGTTCTCGACATATATCTCAGCTGCGAACCTCAACGTTGTTCGAGAATGAAGAGACACTCACCAGCTCGACATCCGAGCCAAAATATTGCCAAATTTCTCAGTGGAAAAACAAACAAACTAACTGAGAGACTCATGCGTCAGGATACTGGCGGCATAGGCCTATGTGGCAATACACGTGTACACGCATAAACATAAGAACACATGGCTGTGAATGAGGATAATGTTCTCAACATATATCTGAGCTGCGAACCTCAACGTTGTTCGAGAATGAAGAGACATTCACCACCTCCACATCTGAGCTAACACATCGCCAAAATTCTCACCGGAAGAGACCAAAACTTTGAGACTCATGCGTCAGGACACTGGCGGCATATGCCTATGTGGCAATACACGTGTACATACATACACATAAGAAAACATGGCTGCGAATGAGGATAATTTTCTCGACATATATCTGAGCTGCGAGCCTCAACGTTGTTCGAGAATGAAGAGACACTCACCAGCTCGACATCCGAGCCAAAATATTACCAAATTTCTCACTGGAAAACACCCAAACTGAGAGACTCATGCGTCAGGATACTGGCGGCATAGGCCTATGTGGCAATACACGTGTACATAAATACACATCAGAAAACATGGCTGCGAATGAGGATATTTTTCTCGACATATATCTGAGCTGCGAACCTCAATGTTGTTGGAGAATGAAGAGACACTCACCAGCTCGACATCTGAGATAACATATCGCCAAATTTCTCACTGGAAAAAAAACCAAACTGTGAGACTCATGCTTCTAGACACTGGCGACATAAGTCTATGCGGCAATACACGTGTACACGCATGCAGCTTTACCTTACATACGTACTGTGGACAATCCTTTGTCTTCGTGTAGTTAACACACTTTGACTAAATACTCATTTTTCTCGCTTCCCCAAAACAAATTTACCCTCAAATTTGGATTATGGGCCTCTCAGCTGTCCCTTCTATCTTTTCTATATATAACCCTAACCCGTTTTCCCTCTAGCGCTCTTTTTCGGAAACTGAAAAACGGATTGTGGACGTGTGCAAGTCCACAAACCGTAACCTCTTCCCGCATCGTGTGGACCTATATTGTTCGGAGTTCCACAGTGCGTATGCAAGACTAACTCATAAACATAAGAAAACATGGCTGCGAATGAGGATAATTTTATGAAATTATATCTGAGATGCGAACCTCAACGTTGTTCGAGAATGAAGAGACACTCGCCAGCTCGACATCTGAGCCAAAATATTGCCAACTTTCTCACTGAAAAAAACACAAACTGTGAGACTCATGCGTCAGGACACTGGCGGCATAGGCCTATAAGGCAATACACGTGTAAATCCATACACATAAGAAAACATGGCTGCGAATGAGGACAATTTTCTCGACATATACCTGAGCTGCAAGCCTCAACGTTGTTCGAGAATGAAGAGAAACTCACCAGCTCGACATCCGAGCCAAAATATTACCAAATTTCTCACAGGAAAAACAAACAAACTGAGAGACTCATGCGTCAGGACACTAGCGACATATGCGTATGTGGCAATACACGTGTACATACATACACATAAGAAAACATGGCTGCGAATGAGGATAATTTTCTCAACATATATCTGAGCTGCGAGCCTCAACGTTGTTCGAGAATAAAGAGACACTCACCAGCTCAACATCCGAGCCAAAATATTACCAAATTTCTCACTGGAAAACACCCAAACTGAGAGACTCATGCGTCAGGATACTGGCGGCATAGGCCTATGTGGCAATACACGTGTACATACATACACATCAGAAAACATGGCTGCGAATGAGGATAATGTTCTCGACATATATCTGAGCTGCGAACCTCAACGTTGTTGGAGAATAAAGAGACACTCACCAGCTCGACATCCGAGCCAAAATATTACCAAATTTCTCACTGGAAAAACAAACAAACTGAGAGACTCATGCGTCAGGACACTGGCGGCATATGCGTATGTGGCAATACACGTGTACATACATACACATAACAAAACATGGCTGCGAATAAGAATAATAATCTCAACATATATCTGAGCTGCGAGCCTCAACGTTGTTCGAGAATGAAGAGACACTCACCAGCTCGACATCCGAGCCAAAATATTACCAAATTTCTCACTGGAAAACACCCAAACTGAGAGACTCATGCGTCAGGATACTGGCGGCATAGGCCTATGTGGCAATACACGTGTACATACATACACATCAGAAAACATGGCTGCGAATGAGGATAATGTTCTCGACATATATCTCAGCTGCGAACCTCAACGTTGTTCGAGAATGAAGAGACACTCACCAGCTCGACATCCGAGCCAAAATATTGCCAAATTTCTCACTGGAAAAACAAACAAACTAACTGAGAGACTCATGCGTCAGGATACTGGCGGCATAGGCCTATGTGGCAATACACGTGTACACGCATAAACATAAGAACACATGGCTGTGAATGAGGATAATGTTCTCAACATATATCTGAGCTGCGAACCTCAACGTTGTTCGAGAATGAAGAGACATTCACCACCTCCACATCTGAGCTAACACATCGCCAAAATTCTCACCGGAAGAGACCAAAACTTTGAGACTCATGCGTCAGGACACTGGCGGCATATGCCTATGTGGCAATACACGTGTACATACATACACATAAGAAAACATGGCTGCGAATGAGGATAATTTTCTCGACATATATCTGAGCTGCGAGCCTCAACGTTGTTCGAGAATGAAGAGACACTCACCAGCTCGACATCCGAGCCAAAATATTACCAAATTTCTCACTGGAAAACACCCAAACTGAGAGACTCATGCGTCAGGATACTGGCGGCATAGGCCTATGTGGCAATACACGTGTACATAAATACACATCAGAAAACATGGCTGCGAATGAGGATATTTTTCTCGACATATATCTGAGCTGCGAACCTCAATGTTGTTGGAGAATGAAGAGACACTCACCAGCTCGACATCTGAGATAACATATCGCCAAATTTCTCACTGGAAAAAAAACCAAACTGTGAGACTCATGCTTCTAGACACTGGCGACATAAGTCTATGCGGCAATACACGTGTACACGCATGCAGCTTTACCTTACATACGTACTGTGGACAATCCTTTGTCTTCGTGTAGTTAACACACTTTGACTAAATACTCATTTTTCTCGCTTCCCCAAAACAAATTTACCCTCAAATTTGGATTATGGGCCTCTCAGCTGTCCCTTCTATCTTTTCTATATATAACCCTAACCCGTTTTCCCTCTAGCGCTCTTTTTCGGAAACTGAAAAACGGATTGTGGACGTGTGCAAGTCCACAAACCGTAACCTCTTCCCGCATCGTGTGGACCTATATTGTTCGGAGTTCCACAGTGCGTATGCAAGACTAACTCATAAACATAAGAAAACATGGCTGCGAATGAGGATAATTTTATGAAATTATATCTGAGATGCGAACCTCAACGTTGTTCGAGAATGAAGAGACACTCGCCAGCTCGACATCTGAGCCAAAATATTGCCAACTTTCTCACTGAAAAAAACACAAACTGTGAGACTCATGCGTCAGGACACTGGCGGCATAGGCCTATAAGGCAATACACGTGTAAATCCATACACATAAGAAAACATGGCTGCGAATGAGGACAATTTTCTCGACATATACCTGAGCTGCAAGCCTCAACGTTGTTCGAGAATGAAGAGAAACTCACCAGCTCGACATCCGAGCCAAAATATTACCAAATTTCTCACAGGAAAAACAAACAAACTGAGAGAATCATGCGTCAGGACACTAGCGACATATGCGTATGTGGCAATACACGTGTACATACATACACATAAGAAAACATGGCTGCGAATGAGGATAATTTTCTCAACATATATCTGAGCTGCGAGCCTCAACGTTGTTCGAGAATAAAGAGACACTCACCAGCTCAACATCCGAGCCAAAATATTACCAAATTTCTCACTGGAAAACACCCAAACTGAGAGACTCATGCGTCAGGATACTGGCGGCATAGGCCTATGTGGCAATACACGTGTACATACATACACATCAGAAAACATGGCTGCGAATGAGGATAATGTTCTCGACATATATCTGAGCTGCGAACCTCAACGTTGTTGGAGAATAAAGAGACACTCACCAGCTCGACATCCGAGCCAAAATATTACCAAATTTCTCACTGGAAAAACAAACAAACTGAGAGACTCATGCGTCAGGACACTGGCGGCATATGCGTATGTGGCAATACACGTGTACATACATACACATAACAAAACATGGCTGCGAATAAGAATAATAATCTCAACATATATCTGAGCTGCGAGCCTCAACGTTGTTCGAGAATGAAGAGACACTCACCAGCTCGACATCCGAGCCAAAATATTACCAAATTTCTCACTGGAAAACACCCAAACTGAGAGACTCATGCGTCAGGATACTGGCGGCATAGGCCTATGTGGCAATACACGTGTACATACATACACATCAGAAAACATGGCTGCGAATGAGGATAATGTTCTCGACATATATCTCAGCTGCGAACCTCAACGTTGTTCGAGAATGAAGAGACACTCACCAGCTCGACATCCGAGCCAAAATATTGCCAAATTTCTCACTGGAAAAACAAACAAACTAACTGAGAGACTCATGCGTCAGGATACTGGCGGCATAGGCCTATGTGGCAATACACGTGTACACGCATAAACATAAGAACACATGGCTGTGAATGAGGATAATGTTCTCAACATATATCTGAGCTGCGAACCTCAACGTTGTTCGAGAATGAAGAGACATTCACCACCTCCACATCTGAGCTAACACATCGCCAAAATTCTCACCGGAAGAGACCAAAACTTTGAGACTCATGCGTCAGGACACTGGCGGCATATGCCTATGTGGCAATACACGTGTACATACATACACATAAGAAAACATGGCTGCGAATGAGGATAATTTTCTCGACATATATCTGAGCTGCGAGCCTCAACGTTGTTCGAGAATGAAGAGACACTCACCAGCTCGACATCCGAGCCAAAATATTACCAAATTTCTCACTGGAAAACACCCAAACTGAGAGACTCATGCGTCAGGATACTGGCGGCATAGGCCTATGTGGCAATACACGTGTACATAAATACACATCAGAAAACATGGCTGCGAATGAGGATATTTTTCTCGACATATATCTGAGCTGCGAACCTCAATGTTGTTGGAGAATGAAGAGACACTCACCAGCTCGACATCTGAGATAACATATCGCCAAATTTCTCACTGGAAAAAAAACCAAACTGTGAGACTCATGCTTCTAGACACTGGCGACATAAGTCTATGCGGCAATACACGTGTACACGCATGCAGCTTTACCTTACATACGTACTGTGGACAATCCTTTGTCTTCGTGTAGTTAACACACTTTGACTAAATACTCATTTTTCTCGCTTCCCCAAAACAAATTTACCCTCAAATTTGGATTATGGGCCTCTCAGCTGTCCCTTCTATCTTTTCTATATATAACCCTAACCCGTTTTCCCTCTAGCGCTCTTTTTCGGAAACTGAAAAACGGATTGTGGACGTGTGCAAGTCCACAAACCGTAACCTCTTCCCGCATCGTGTGGACCTATATTGTTCGGAGTTCCACAGTGCGTATGCAAGACTAACTCATAAACATAAGAAAACATGGCTGCGAATGAGGATAATTTTATGAAATTATATCTGAGATGCGAACCTCAACGTTGTTCGAGAATGAAGAGACACTCGCCAGCTCGACATCTGAGCCAAAATATTGCCAACTTTCTCACTGAAAAAAACACAAACTGTGAGACTCATGCGTCAGGACACTGGCGGCATAGGCCTATAAGGCAATACACGTGTAAATCCATACACATAAGAAAACATGGCTGCGAATGAGGACAATTTTCTCGACATATACCTGAGCTGCAAGCCTCAACGTTGTTCGAGAATGAAGAGACACTCACCAGCTCGACATCCGAGCCAAACTATTGACAAATTTTTCACTGGAAAAAATTCAAACTGAGAGACTCCTGAGTCAGGATACTGGCTGCATAGGCCTATGTGGCAATACACGTGTACATACATACACATCAGAAAACATGGCTGCGAATGAGGATAATGTTCTCGACATGTATCTGAGCTGCGAACCTCAACGTTGTTCGATAATGAAGGGACACTCACCAGCTCGACATCCGAGCTAAAATATTGCCAAATTTCTCACTGGAAAAAATCCAAACTGAGAGACTCCTGCGTCAGGATACTAGCGGCATAGGCCTATGTGGCAATACACGTGTACATACATACACATCAGAAAACATGGCTGCGAATGAGGATAATGTTCTCGACATGTATCTGAGCTGCGAACCTCAACGTTGTTCGATAATGAAGGGACACTCACCAGCTCGACATCTGAGCCAAAATATTGCCAAATTTCACACTGGAACAAACCTAAACTGAGAGACTCATGCGTCAGGACACTGGCGGCATATGCCTATGTGGCAATAAACGTGTACATACAAACACATCAGAAAACATGGCTGCGAATTAGGATATTTTTCTCGACATATATCTGAGCTGCGAACCTCAATGTTGTTGGAGAATGAAGAGACATTCACCACCTCCACATCTGAGATAACATATCGCCAAAATTCTCACCGGAAGAGACCAAAACGTTGAGACTCATGCGTCAGGACACTGGCGGCATAGGCCTATGCGGCAATACACGTGTACACGCATAAACATAAGAAAACATGGCTGCGAATGAGGATAATTTTATGAACTTATATCTGAGCTGCGAACCTCAACGTTGTTCGAGAATGAAGAGACACTCGCCAGCTCGACATCTGAGCCAAAATATTTCCAAATTTCTCACTGGAAAAAAACCCAAACTGTGAGACTCATTCGTCAGGACACTGGCGGAATAGGCCTATGAGGCAATACACGTGTACATACATACACATAAGAAAACATGGCTACGAATGAGGATAACTTTGTCGACATATATCTGAGCTGCGAGCCTCAACGTTGTTCGAGAATGAAGAGACACTTACCAGCTCAACATCCGAGCCAAACTATTGCCAAATTTCTCACTGGAAAAAATCCAAACTGAGAGACTCCTGAGTCAGGATACTGGCTGCATAGGCCTATGTGGCAATACACGTGTACATACATACACATCAGAAAACATGGCTGCGAATGAGGATAATGTTCTCGACGTGTATCTGAGCTGCAAACCTCAACGTTGTTCGATAATGAAGGGACACTCACCAGCTCGACATCCGAGCCAAAATATTGACAAATTTCTCACTGGAAAAAATCCAAACTGAGAGACTCCTGCGTCAGGATACTGGCGGCATAGGCCTATGTGGCAATACACGTGTACATACATACACATCAGAAAACATGGCTGCGAATGAGGATAATGTTCTCGACATGTATTTGAGCTGCGAACCTCAACGTTGTTCGATAATGAAGGGACACTCACCAGCTCGACATCTGAGCCAAAATATTGCCAAATTTCACACTGGAACAAACCTAAACTGAGAGACTCATGCGTCAGGACACTGGCGGCATATGCCTATGTGGCAACGTGTACATACAAACACATCAGAAAACATGACTGCGAATGAGGATATTTTTCTCGACATATATCTGAGCTGCGAACCTCAATGTTGTTGGAGAATGAAGAGACATTCACCACCTCCACATCTGAGATAACATATCGCCAAAATTCTCACCGGAAGAGACCAAAACTTTGAGACTCATGCGTCAGGACACTGGCGGCAAAGGCCTATGCGGCAACACACGTGTACACGCATAAACATAAGAAAACATGTCTGCGAATGAGGATAATTGTATGAACTTATATCTGAGCTGCGAACCTCAACGTTGTTCGAGAATGAAGAGACACTCGCCAGCTCGACATCTGAGCCAAAATATTTCCAAATTTTTCACTGGAAAAAACCCAAACTGTGAGACTCATTCGTCAAGACACTGGCGGCATAGGCCTATAAGGCAATACACGTGTACATCCATACACATAAGAAAACATGGCTGCGAATGAGGACAATTTTCTCGACATATATCTGAGCTGCGCGCCTCAACGTTGTTCGAGGATGAAGAGACACTCACCAGCTCGACATCCGAGCCAAAATATTACCAAATTTCTCACTGGAAAACACCCAAACTGAGTGACTCATGCGTCAGGATACTGGCGGCATAGGCATATGTGGCAATACACGTGTACATACATACACATCAGAAAACATGGCGGCAAATGAGGATAATGTTCTCGACATAAATCTGAGCTGCGAGCCTCAACGTTGTTCGAGAATGAAGAGACACTCACCACCTCCCCATCTGAGCTAACACATCGCAAAAATTGTCACCGGAAGAGACCAAAACTTTGAGACTCATGCGTCAGGACACTGGCGGCAAAGGCCTATGAGGCAATACACGTGTACATACATACACATAAGAAAACATGGCTACGAATGAGGATAACTTTGTCGACATATATCTGAGCTGCGAGCCTCAACGTTGTTCGAGAATGAAGAGACACTTACCAGCTCAACATCCGAGACAAACTATTGCCAAATTTCTCACTGGAAAAAATCCAAACTGAGAGACTCCTGAGACAGGATACTGGCTGCATAGGCCTATGTGGCAATACACGTGTACATACATACACATCAGAAAACATGGCTGCGAATGAGGATAATGTTCTCGACGTGTATCTGAGCTGCAAACCTCAACGTTGTTCGATAATGAAGGGACACTCACCAGCTCGACATCCGAGCCAAAATATTGCCAAATTTCTCACTGGAAAAAATCCAAACTGAGAGACTCCTGCGTCAGGATACTGGCGGCATAGGCCTATGTGGCAATACACGTGTACATACATACACATCAGAAAACATGGCTGCGAATGAGGATAATGTTCTCGACATGTATTTGAGCTGCGAACCTCAACGTTGTTCGATAATGAAGGGACACTCACCAGCTCGACATCTGAGCCAAAATATTGCCAAATTTCACACTGGAACAAACCTAAACTGAGAGACTCATGCGTCAGGACACTGGCGGCATATGCCTATGTGGCAATACACGTGTACATACAAACACATCAGAAAACATGACTGCGAATGAGGATATTTTTCTCGACATATATCTGAGCTGCGAACCTCAATGTTGTTGGAGAATGAAGAGACATTCACCACCTCCACATCTGAGATAACATATCGCCAAAATTCTCACCGGAAGAGACCAAAACTTTGAGACTCATGCGTCAGGACACTGGCGGCAAAGGCCTATGCGGCAATACACGTGTACACGCATAAACATAAGAAAACATGTCTGCGAATGAGGATAATTGTATGAACTTATATCTGAGCTGCGAACCTCAACGTTGTTCGAGAATGAAGAGACACTCGCCAGCTCGACATCTGAGCCAAAATATTTCCAAATTTCTCACTGGAAAAAACCCAAACTGTGAGACTCATTCGTCAGGACACTGGCGGCATAGGCCTATAAGGCAATACACGTGTACATCCATACACATAAGAAAACATGGCTGCGAATGAGGACAATTTTCTCGACATATATCTGAGCTGCGAGCCTCAACGTGGTTCGAGGATGAAGAGACACTCACCAGCTCGACATCCGAGCCAAAATATTACCAAATTTCTCACTGGAAAACACCCAAACTGAGAGACTCATGCGTCAGGATACTGGCGGCATAGGCATATGTGGCAATACACGTGTACATACATACACATCAGAAAACATGGCTGCGAATGAGGATAATGTTCTCGACATATATCTGAGCTGCGAGCCTCAACGTTGTTCGAGAATGAAGAGACACTCACCAGCTCGACATCCGAGCCAAAATATTGCCAAATTTCTCACTGGAAAAACAAACAAACTGAGAGAATCATGCTTCAGGATACTGGCGGCATAGGCCTATGTGGCAATACACGTGTACATACATACACATCAGAAAACATGGCTGCGAATGAGAATAATGTTCTCAACATATATCTGAGCTGCGAACCTCAACGTTGTTCGAGAATGAATAGACACTCACCACCTCCACATCTGAGCTAACACATCGCCAAAATTCTCACCGGAAGAGACCAAAACTTTGAGACTCATGCGTCAGGACACTGGCGGCAAAGGCCTATGAGGCAATACACGTGTACATACATACATATCAGAACACATGGCTGCGAATGAGGATAATTTTCTCGACTTATATCTGAGCTGCGAACCTCAACGTTGTTGGAGAATGAAGAGACATTCACCAGCTCGACATCCGAGCCAAAATATTGCCAAATTTCTCACTGGAAAAACAAACAAACTGCGAGACTCATGCGTCAGGATACTGGCGGCATAGGCTTATGTGGCAATACACGTTTACATACATACACATCAGAAAACATGGCTGCGAATGAGGATAATGTTCTCAACATATATCTGAGCTGCGAACCTCAACGTTGTTCGAGAATGAAGAGACATTCACCACCTCCACATCTGAGCTAACACATCGCCAAAATTCTCACCGGAAGAGACCAAAACTTTGAGACGCATGCGTCAGGACACTGGCGGCATAGGCCTATGAGGCAATACACGTGTACATACATACACATAAGAAAACATGGCTACGAATGAGGATAACTTTGTCGACATATATCTGAGCTGCGAGCCTCAACGTTGTTCGACAATGAAGGGACACTCACCAGCTCGACATCTGAGCCAAAATATTGCCAAATTTCACACTGGAACAAACCTAAGCTGAGAGACTCTTGCGTCAGGACACTGGCGGCATATGCCTATGTGGCAATACACGTGTACATGCAAATACACATCAGAAAACATGGCTGCGAATGAGGATATTTTTCTCGACATATATCTGAGCTGCGAACCTCAATGTTGTTGGAAAATGAAGAGACATTCACCACCTCCACATCTGAGATAACATATCGCCAAAATTCTCACCGGAAGAGAGCAAAACTTTGAGACTCATGCGTCAGGACACTGGCGGCATAGGCCTATGCGGCAATACACGTGTACACGCATAAACATAAGAAAACATGGCTGCGAATGAGGATAATTTTATGAACTTATATCTGAGCTGCGAACCTCAACGTTGTTCGAGAATGAAGAGACACTCGCCAGCTCGACATCTGAGCCAAAATATTTCCAAATTTCTCACTGGAAAAAACCCAAACTGTGAGACTCATTCGTCAGGACACTGGCGGCATAGGCCTATGAGGCAATACACGTGTACATCCATACACATAAGAAAACATAGCTGCGAATGAGGACAATTTTCTCGAAATATATCTGAGCTGCGAGCCTCAACGTTGTTCGAGAATGAAGAGACACTCACCAGCTCGAAATCCGAGCCAAAATATTTCCAAATTTCTCAATGGAAAAACAAATAAACTGAGAGACTCATGCGTCAGGATACTGGCGGCATAGGCCTATGTGGCAATACACGTGTACATATATACACATCAAAAACATGGCTGCCATTGAGGATAATGTTCTCAACATATATCTGAGCTGCGAACCTCAACGTTGTTCGAGAATGAAGAGACACTCGCCAGCTCGACATCTGAGCCAAAATATTTCCAAATTTCTCACTGGAAAAAACCCAAACTGTGAGACTCATTCGTCAGGACACTGGCGGCATAGGCCTATGAGGCAATACACGTGTACATCCATACACATAAGAAAACATGGCTGCGAATGAGGACAATTTTCTCGACATATATCTGAGCTGCGAGCCTCAACGTTGTTCGAGAATGAAGAGACACTCACCAGCTCGAAATCCGAGCCAAAATATTTCCAAATTTCTCAATGGAAAAACAAATAAACTGAGAGACTCATGCGTCAGGATACTGGCGGCATAGGCCTATGTGGCAATACACGTGTACATATATACACATCAAAAACATGGCTGCCATTGAGGATAATGTTCTCAACATATATCTGAGCTGCGAACCTCAACGTTGTTCGAGAATGAAGAGACACTCACCAGCTCGACATCCGAGCCAAAATATTGCCAAATTTCTCACTGGAAAAAATCCAAACTGAGAGACTCCTGCGTCAGGATACTGGCGGCATAGGCCTATGTGGCAATACACGTGTACATACATACACATCAGAAAACATGGCTGCCAATGAGGATAATGTTATCGACATGTATCTGAGCTGCGAACCTCAACGTTGTTCGATAACGAAGGGACACTCACCAGCTCGACATCTGAGCCAAAATATTGCCAAATTTCACACTGAAACAAACCTAAACTGAGAGACTCATGCGTCAGGACACTGGCGGCATATGCCTATGTGGCAATACACGTGTACATACAAACACATCAGAAAACATGGCTGCGAATGAGGATATTTTTTTCGACATATATCTGAGCTGCGAACCTCAATGTTGTTGGAGAATGAAGAGACATTCACCACCTCCACATCTGAGATAACATATCGCCAAAATTCTCACCGGAAGAGACCAACACTTTGAGACTCATGCGTCAGGACACTGGCGGCATAGGCCTATGCGGCAATACACGTGTACACGCATAAACATAAGAAAACATGGCTGCGAATGAGGATAATTTTATGAACTTATATCTGAGCTGCGAACCTCAACGTTGTTCGAGAATGAAGAGACACTCGCCAGCTCGACATCTGAGCCTCAATATTTTCAAATTTCTCACTGGAAAAAAAACAAACTGTGAGACTCATTCGTCAGGACACTGGCGGCATAGGTCTATGAGGCAATACACGTGTACATCCATACACATAAGAAAACATGGCTGCGAATGAGGACAATTCTTTCGACATATATCTGAGCTGCGAGCCTCAACGTTGTTCGAGAATGAAGAGACACTCACCAGCTCGACATCCGAGCCAAAATATTGCCAAATTTCTCACTGGAAAAACAAACAAACTCTGAGACCCATGAGTCAGGACACTGGCAGCATAGGCCTATGCGGTAATACACGTGTACATACATACACGTAAGAAAACATGGATGCGAATGAGGATAATATTCTCGACATATATCTGAGCTGCGAGCCTCAACGTTGTTCGAGAATGAAGAGACACTCACCAGCTCGACATCCGAGCCAAAATATTGCCAAATTTCTCACTGGAAAAACAAACAAACTCTGAGACCCATGAGTCAGGACACTGGCGGCATAGGCATATGCGGCAATACACGTGTACACGCATAAACATAAGAAAACATGGCTGCGAATGAGGATAATTTATGAACTTATATCTGAGCTGCGAACCTCAAGGTTGTTCGAGAATGAAGAGACACTCGCCAGCTCGACATCTGAGCCTCAATATTTTCAAATTTCTCACTGGAAAAAAACCAAACTGTGAGACTCATTCGTCAGGACACTGGCGGCATAGGTCTATGAGGCAATACACGTGTACATCCATACACATAAGAAAACATGGCTGCAAATGAGGACAATTTTTTCGACATATATCTGAGCTGCGAACCTCAACGTTGTTCGAGAATGAAGAGACACTCGCCAGCTCGACATCTGAGCCAAAATATTTCCAAATTTCTCTCTGGAAAAAAACCAAACTGTGAGACTCATTCGTCAGGACACTGGCGGCATAGGCCTATGAGGCAATACACGTGTACATCCATACACATAAGAAAACATGGCTGCGAATGAGGACAATTTTCTCGACATATATCTGAGCTGCGAGCCTCAACGTTGTTCGAGAATGAAGAGTCACTCACCAGCTCGACATCCGAGCCAAATTATTGCAAAATTATTGTCAAATTTTTCGCTGGAAAAACAAACAAACTGAGAGACTCATGCTTCAGGATACTGGCGGCAAAGGCCTATGAGTCAATACACGTGTACATACATACATATCAGAACACATTGCTGCGAATGAGGATAATTGTCTCGACTTATATCTGAGCTGCGAACCTCAACGTTGTTGGAGAATGAAGAGACACTCACCAGCTCGACATCCGAGCCAAAACATTGCCAAATTTCTCACGGGAACAAACCTAAACTGAGAGACTCATGCGTCAGGACACTGGCGGCATATGCCTATGTGGCAATACACGTGTACATACAAACACATCAGAAAACATGGCTGCGAATGAGGATATTTTTCTCGACATATATCTGAGCTGCGAACCTCAATGTTGTTGGAGAATGAAGAGACATTCATCACCTCCACATCTGAGCTAACATATCGCCAAAATTATCACCGGAAGAGACCAAAACTTTGAGACTCATGCGTCAGGACACTGGCAGCATAGGCATATGCGGCAATACACGTGTACACGCATAAACATAAGAAAACATGGCTGCGAATGAGGATAATTTTATGAACTTATATCTGAGCTGCGAACCTCAACGTTGTTCGAGAATGAAGAGACACTCGCCAGCTCGAAATTCGAGCCAAAATATTTCCAAATTTCTCACTGAAAAAACAAATAAACTGAGAGACTCATGCGTCAGGATACTGGCGGCATAGGCCTATGTGGCAATACACGTGTACATATATACACATCAAAAACATGGCTGCCATTGAGGATAATGTTCTCAACATATATCTGAGCTGCGAACCTCGACGTTGTTCGAGAATGAAGAGACATTCACCACCTCCACATCTAAGCTAACACATCGCCAAAATTCTCACCGGAAGAGACCAAAACTTTGAGACTCATGCGTCAGGACACTGGCGGCAAAGGCCTATGAGTCAATACACGTGTACATACATACATATCAGAACACATGGCTGCGAATGAGGAGAATTTTCTCGACTTATATGAGCTGCGAACCTCAACGTTGTGGGAGAATGAAGAGACACTCACCAGCTCGACATCTGAGCCAAAATATTGCAAAATTTCCCACGGAAAAAAAAAAAATGAGAGACTCATGCTGCAGGATACTGGCGGCATAGGCCTATGTGGCAATACACGTGTACATACATACACATCAGAAAACATGTCTGCGAATGAGGATAATGTTCTCGACATATATCTGAGCTGCGAGCCTCAACGTTGTTCGAGAATGAAGAGACACTCACCAGCTCGACATCCGAGCCAAAATATTGCCAAATTTCTCACTGGAAAAAAAAAAAACTGTGAGACTCATGCTTCTGGACACTGGCGACATAAGCCTATGCGGCAATACACGTGTACATATATACACATCAAAAACATGGCTGCCATTGAGGATAATGTTCTCAACATATATCTGAGCTGCGAACCTCGACGTTGTTCGAGAATGAAGAGACATTCACCACCTCCACATCTAAGCTAACACATCGCCAAAATTCTCACCGGAAGAGACCAAAACTTTGAGACTCATGCGTCAGGACACTGGCGGCAAAGGCCTACGAGTCAATACACGTGTACATACATACATATCAGAACACATGGCTGCGAATGAGGATAATTTTCTCGACTTATATGAGCTGCGAACCTCAACGTTGTGGGAGAATGAAGAGACACTCACCAGCTCGACATCTGAGCCAAAATATTGCAAAATTTCCCACGGAAAAAAAAAAAAATGAGAGACTCATGCTGCAGGATACTGGCGGCATAGGCCTATGTGGCAATACACGTGTACATACATACACATCAGAAAACATGTCTGCGAATGAGGATAATGTTCTCGACATATAACTGAGCTGCGAGCCTCAACGTTGTTCGAGAATGAAGAGACACTCACCAGCTCGACATCCGAGCCAAAATATTGCCAAATTTCTCACTGGAAAAAAAACAAACTGTGAGACTCATGCTTCTGGACACTGGCGACATAAGCCTATGCGGCAATACACGTGTACACGCATAAACATAAGAAAACATGGCTGCGAATGAGGACAATTTTGTCGACATATATCTGAGCTGCGAGCCTCAACGTTGTTCGAGAATGAAGAGTCACTCACCAGCTCGACATCCGAGCCAAATTATTGCCAAATTATTGCCAAATTTCTCGCTGGAAAAACAAACAAACAGAGACTCATGCTTCAGGATACTGGCGGCATAGGCCTATGTGGCAATACACGTGTACATACATACACATCAGAAAACATGGCTGCGAATGGGGATAATGTTCTCGACATGTATCTGAGCTGCGAACCTCAATGTTGTTGGAGAATGAAGAGACATTCACCACCTCCACATCTGAGATAACATATCGCCAAAATTCTCACCGGAAGAGACCAACACTTTGAGACTCATGCGTCAGGACACTGGCGGCATAGGCCTATGCGGCAATACACGTGTACACGCATAAACATAAGAAAACATGGCTGCGAATGAGGATAATTTTATGAACTTATATCTGAGCTGCGAACCTCAACGTTGTTCGAGAATGAAGAGACACTCGCCAGCTCGACATCTGAGCCTCAATATTTTCAAATTTCTCACTGGAAAAAAAACAAACTGTGAGACTCATTCGTCAGGACACTGGCGGCATAGGTCTATGAGGCAATACACGTGTACATCCATACACATAAGAAAACATGGCTGCGAATGAGGACAATTCTTTCGACATATATCTGAGCTGCGAGCCTCAACGTTGTTCGAGAATGAAGAGACACTCACCAGCTCGACATCCGAGCCAAAATATTGCCAAATTTCTCACTGGAAAAACAAACAAACTCTGAGACCCATGAGTCAGGACACTGGCGGCATAGGCCTATGCGGTAATACACGTGTACATACATACACGTAAGAAAACATGGATGCGAATGAGGATAATATTCTCGACATATATCTGAGCTGCGAGCCTCAACGTTGTTCGAGAATGAAGAGACACTCACCAGCTCGACATCCGAGCCAAAATATTGCCAAATTTCTCACTGGAAAAACAAACAAACTCTGAGACCCATGAGTCAGGACACTGGCGGCATAGGCATATGCGGCAATACACGTGTACATCCATACACATAAGAAAACATGGCTGCGAATGAGGACAATTTTTTCGACATATATCTGAGCTGCGAACCTCAACGTTGTTCGAGAATGAAGAGACACTCGCCAGCTCGACATCTGAGCCAAAATATTTCCAAATTTCTCTCTGGAAAAAAACCAAACTGTGAGACTCATTCGTCAGGACACTGGCGGCATAGGCCTATGAGGCAATACACGTGTACATCCATACACATAAGAAAACATGGCTGCGAATGAGGACAATTTTCTCGACATATATCTGAGCTGCGAGCCTCAACGTTGTTCGAGAATGAAGAGTCACTCACCAGCTCGACATCCGAGCCAAATTATTGCAAAATTATTGTCAAATTTTTCGCTGGAAAAACAAACAAACTGAGAGACTCATGCTTCAGGATACTGGCGGCAAAGGCCTATGAGTCAATACACGTGTACATACATACATATCAGAACACATTGCTGCGAATGAGGATAATTGTCTCGACTTATATCTGAGCTGCGAACCTCAACGTTGTTGGAGAATGAAGAGACACTCACCAGCTCGACATCCGAGCCAAAACATTGCCAAATTTCTCACGGGAACAAACCTAAACTGAGAGACTCATGCGTCAGGACACTGGCGGCATATGCCTATGTGGCAATACACGTGTACATACAAACACATCAGAAAACATGGCTGCGAATGAGGATATTTTTCTCGACATATATCTGAGCTGCGAACCTCAATGTTGTTGGAGAATGAAGAGACATTCATCACCTCCACATCTGAGCTAACATATCGCCAAAATTATCACCGGAAGAGACCAAAACTTTGAGACTCATGCGTCAGGACACTGGCAGCATAGGCATATGCGGCAATACACGTGTACACGCATAAACATAAGAAAACATGGCTGCGAATGAGGATAATTTTATGAACTTATATCTGAGCTGCGAACCTCAACGTTGTTCGAGAATGAAGAGACACTCGCCAGCTCGACATCTGAGCCACAATATTTCCAAATTTCTCACTGGAAAAAAAACAAACTGTGAGACTCATTCGTCAGGACACTGGCGGAATAGGCCTATGAGGCAATACACGTGTACATCCATACACATAAGAAAACATGGCTGCGAATGAGGACAATTTTCTCGACATATATCTGAGCTGCGAGCCTCAACGTTGTTCGAGAATGAAGAGACACTCACTAGCTCGACATCCGAGCCAAAATATTGCCAAATTTCTCACTGGAAAAACAAACAAACTGGGAGACTCATGCGTCAGGATACTGGCGGCAGAGGCCTATGTGGCAATACACGTGTACATAAATACACATCAAAAACATGGCTGCGAATGAGGATAATGTTCTCAACATATATCTGAGCTGCGAACATCAACGTTGTTCGAGAATGAAGAGACATTCACCACCTCCACATCTGAGCTAACACATCGCCAAAATTCTCACCGGAAGAAACCAAAACTTTGAGACTCATGCGTCAGGACACTGGCGGCAAAGGCCTATGAGTCAATACACGTGTACATACATACATATCAGAACACATGGCTGCGAATGAGGATAATTTTCTCGACTGATATCTGAGCTGCGAACCTCAACGTTGTTGAAGATTGAAGAGACACTCACCAGCTCGACATCTGAGCCAAAATATTGCAAAATTTCTCACTGGAAAAAAACCAAACTGAGAGACTCATGCGTCAGGACACTGGCGGCAGAGGCCTATGTGGCAATACACGTGTACATAAATACACATCAAAAACATGGCTGCGAATGAGGATAATGTTCTCAACATATATCTGAGCTGCGAACATCAACGTTGTTCGAGAATGAAGAGACATTCACCACCTCCACATCTGAGCTAACACATCGCCAAAATTCTCACCGGAAGAGACCAAAACTTTGAGACTCATGCGTCAGGACACTGGCGGCAAAGGCCTATGAGTCAATACACGTGTACATACATACATATCAGAACACATGGCTGCGAATGAGGATAATTTTCTCGACTGATATCTGAGCTGCAAACATCAACGTTGTTCGAGAATGAAGAGACATTCACCACCTCCACATCTGAGCTAACACATCGCCAAAATTCTCACCGGAAGAGACCAAAACTTTGAGACTCATGCGTCAGGACACTGGCGGCATATGCCTATGTGACAATACACGTGTACATACATACACATAAGAAAACATGGCTGCGAATGAGGATAATTTTCTCTACATATATCTGAGCTGCGAACCTCAACGTTGTTCGAGAATGAAGAGACACTCACCAGCTCGACATCCGAGCAAAAATATTGCCAAATTTCTCACTGGAAAAAAACCAAACTGAGAGACTCATGCGTCAGGACACTGGCGGCATATGCCTATGTGGCACTACACGTGTACATATATACACATCAGAAAACATGGCTGCGAATGAGGATAATGTTCTCGACATATATCTGAGCTGCGAGCCTCAACGTTGTTCAAGAATGAAGAGACACTCACTAGCTCGACATCTGAGCCAAAATATTGCCAAATTTCTCACGGGAACAAACCTAAACTGAGAGACTCATGCGTCAGGACACCGGCGGCATATGCCTATGTGGCACTACACGTGTACATACAAACACATCAGAAAACATGGCTGCGAATGAAGATATTTTTCTCGACATATATCTGAGCTGCGAACCTCAACGTTGTTGGAGAATGAAGAGACATTCACCACCTCCACATCTGAGCTAACACATCGCCAAAATTCTCACCGGAAGAGACCAAAACTTTGAGACTCATGCGTCAGGACACTGGCGGCATATGCCTATGTGGCAATACACGTGTACATACATACATACACATAAGAAAACATGGCTGCGAATGAGGATAATTTTGTAGACATATATCTGAGCTGCGAGCCTCAACGTTGTTCGAGAATGAAGAGACACTTACCAGCTCGACATCCGAGCCAAAATATTACCAAATTTCTCACTGGAAAAAACCCAAACTGAGAGACTCATGCGTCAGGATACTGGCGGCATAGGCCTATGAGGCAATACACGTGTACATCCATACACATAAGAAAACATGGCTGCGAATGAGGACAATTTTCTCGACATATATCTGAACTGCGAGCCTCAACGTTGTTCGAGAATGAAGAGACACTCACCAGCTCGACATCCGAGCCAAAATATTGCCAAATTTCTCACTGGAAAAACAAACAAACTGAGAGACTCATGCGTCAGGACACTGGCGGCATATGCCTATGTGGCACTACACGTGTACATATATACACATCAGAAAACATGGCTGCGAATGAGGATAATGTTCTCGACATATATCTGAGCTGCGAGCCTCAACGTTGTTTAAGAATGAAGAGACACTCACTAGCTCGACATCTGAGCCAAAATATTGCCAAATTTCTCACGGGAACAAACCTAAACTGAGAGACTCATGCGTCAGGACACCGGGGGCATATGCCTATGTGGCACTACACGTGTACATACAAACACATCAGAAAACATGGCTGCGAATGAGGATAATTTTCTCGACTGATATCTGAGCTGCGAACCTCAACGTTGTTGAAGATTGAAGAGACACTCACCAGCTCGATATCTGAGACAAAATATTGCAAAATTTCTTACTGGAAAAAAACAAACTGAGAGACTCATGCGTCAGGACACTGGCGGCATATGCCTATGTGACAATACACGTGTACATACATACACATCAGAAAACATGGCTGCGAATGAGGATAATGTTCTCGACATATATCTGAGCTGCGAACCTCAACGTTGTTGGAGAATGAAGAGACATTCACCACCTCCACATCTGAGCTAACACATCGCCAAAATTCTCACCGGAAGAGACCAAAACTTTGAGACTCATGCGTCAGGACACTGGCGGCATATGCCTATGTGGCAATACACGTGTACATACATACATACACATAAGAAAACATGGCTGCGAATGAGGACAATTTTCTCGACATATATCTGAGCTGCGAGCCTCAACGTTGTTCGAGAATGAAGAGACACTCACCAGCTCGACATCCGAGCCAAAATATTGCCAAATTTCTCACTGGAAAAACAAACAAACTGAGAGACTCATGCGTCAGGATACTGGCGGCATAGCCCTATGTGGCAATACACGTGTACATACATACACATCAGAAAACATGGCTGCGAATGAGGATAATGTTCTCAACATATATCTGAGCTGCCAACCTCAACGTTGTTCGAGAATGAAGAGACATTCACCACCTCCACATCTGAGCCAACACATCGCCAAAATTCTCACCGGAAGAGACCAAACCTTTGAGACTCATGCGTCAGGACACTGGCGGTATAGGCCTATGAGGCAATACACGTGTACATACATACATATCAGAACACATGGCTGCGAATGAGGATAATTTTCTCGACTTATATCTGAGTTGCGAACCTCAACGTTGTTGGAGAATGAAGAGACACTCACCAGCTCGACATCTGAGCCAAAATATTGCAAAATTTTTCACTAGAAAAAAACCAAACTGAGAGACTCATGCGTCAGGACACTGGCGGCATATGCTTATGTGGCAATACACGTATACATACATACACATAAGAAAACATGGCTGCGAATGAGGATAATTTGCTCGACATATATCTGAGCTGCGAGCCTCAACGTTGTTCGAGAATGAAGAGACACTCACCAGCTCGACATCCGAGCCAAAATATTACCAAATTTCTCACTGGAAAAAACCCAAACTGAGAGACTCATGCGTCAGGATACTGGCGGCATAGGCCTATGTGGCAATACACGTGTACATACATACATACACATCAGAAAACATGGCTGCGAATGAGGATAATTTTCTCGACATATATCTGAGCTGCGAGCGTCAACGTTGTTCGAGAATGAAGAGAATCTCACCAGCTCGACATCCGAGCCAAAATATTGCCAAATTTCTCACTGGAAAAAAACCAAACTGAGAGACTCATGCGTCAGGATACTGGCGGCATAGGCCTATGTGGCAATACACGTGTACATACATACTCATCAGAAAACATGGCTGCGAATGAGGATAATGTTCTCGACATATGTCTGAGCTGCGAACCTCAACGTTGTTCGAGAATGAAGAGACATTCACCACCTCCACATCTGAGCTAACACATCGCCAAAATTCTCACCGGAAGAGACCAAAACTTTGAAACTCATGCGTCAGGACACTGGCGTCAAAGGCCTATGAGTCAATACACGTGTACATACATACATATCAGAAAACATGGCTGCGAATGAGGATAATTTTCTCGACATATATCTGAGCTGCGAGCCTCAACGTTGTTCGAGAATGAAGAGACACTCACCAGCTCGACATCCGAGCCAAAATATTACCAAATTTCTCAATGGAAAAAACCCAAACTGAGAGACTCATGCGTCAGGATACTGGCGGCATAGGCCTATGTGGCAATACACGTGTACATACATACTCATCAGAAAACATGGCTGCGAATGAGGATAATTTTTTCGACATATATCTGAGCTGCGAGCGTCAACGTTGTTCGAGAATGAAGAGAATCTCACCAGCTCGACATCCGAGCCAAAATATTGCCAAATTTCTCACTGGAAAAAAAACAAACTGAGAGACTCATGCGTCAGGATACTGGCGGCATAGGCCTATGTGGCAATACACGTGTACATACATACTCATCAGAAAACATGGCTGCGAATGAGGATAATGTTCTCGACATATATCTGAGCTGCGAACCTCAACGTTGTTCGAGAATGAAGAGACATTCACCACCTCCACATCTGAGCTAACACATCGCCAAAATTCTCACCGGAAGAGACCAAAACTTTGAAACTCATGCGTCAGGACACTGGCGTCAAAGGCCTATGAGTCAATACACGTGTACATACATACATATCAGAACACATGGCTGCGAATGAGGATAATTTTCTCGACTTATATCTGAGTTGCGAACCTCAACGTTGTTGGAGAATGAAGAGACACTCACCAGCTCGACATCTGAGCCAAAATATTGCAACATTTTTCACTAGAAAAAAACCAAACTGAGAGACTCATGCGTCAGGACACTGGCGGCATATGCTTATGTGGCAATACACGTATACATACATACACATAAGAAAACATGGCTGCGAATGAGGAAAATTTTCTCGACATATATCTGAGCTGCGAGCCTCAACGTTGTTCGAGAATGAAGAGACACTCACCAGCTCGACATCCGAGCCAAAATATTACCAAATTTCTCACTGGATAAAACCCAAACTGAGAGACTCATGCGTCAGGATACTGGCGGCATAGGCCTATGTGGCAATACACGTGTACATACATACATACACATCAGAAAACATGGCTGCGAATGAGGATAATTTTCTCGACATATATCTGAGCTGCGAGCGTCAACGTTGTTCGAGAATGAAGAGAATCTCACCAGCTCGACATCCGAGCCAAAATATTGCCAAATTTCTCACTGGAAAAAAACCAAACTGAGAGACTCATGCGTCAGGATACTGGCGGCATAGGCCTATGTGGCAATACACGTGTACATACATACTCATCAGAAAACATGGCTGCGAATGAGGATAATGTTCCCGACATATGTCTGAGCTGCGAACCTCAACGTTGTTCGAGAATGAAGAGACATTCACCACCTCCACATCTGAGCTAACACATCGCCAAAATTCTCACCGGAAGAGACCAAAACTTTGAAACTCATGCGTCAGGACACTGGCGTCAAAGGCCTATGAGTCAATACACGTGTACATACATACATATCAGAAAACATGGCTGCGAATGAGGATAATTTTCTCGACATATATCTGAGCTGCGAGCCTCAACGTTGTTCGAGAATGAAGAGACACTCACCAGCTCGACATCCGAGCCAAAATATTACCAAATTTCTCAATGGAAAAAACCCAAACTGAGAGACTCATGCGTCAGGATACTGGCGGCATAGGCCTATGTGGCAATACACGTGTACATACATACTCATCAGAAAACATGGCTGCGAATGAGGATAATGTTCTCGACATATATCTGAGCTGCGAACCTCAACGTTGTTCGAGAATAAAGAGACAGTCACCAGCTCGACATCTGAGCCAAAATATTACCAAATTTCTCACTGGAACAAACCTAAACTGAGAGACTCATGCGTCAGGAAACTGGCGGTATATGCCTATGTGGCACTACACGTGTACATACAAACACATCAGAAAACATGGCTGCGAATGAGGATAATGTTCTCGACATATATCTGAGCTGCGAACCTCAACGTTGTTCGAGAATGAAGAGACACTCACAAGCTCGACATCTGAGCCAAAATATTGCCAAATTTCTCACTGGAAAAAAACCCAAGCTGTGAGACTCATGCTTCTGGACACTGGCGACATGATAATGTTCTCGACATGTATCTGAGCTGCGAACCTCAACGTTCTTCGAGAATGAAGAGACACTCACCAGCGCGACATCTGAGCCAAAATGTTGCCAAATTTCTCACTGGAACAAACCTAAACTGAGAGACTCATGCGTCAGGACACTGGCGGCATATGCCTATGTGGCACTACACATATACATACAAACACATCAGAAAACATGGCTGCGAATGAGGATATTTTTCTCGACATATATCTGAGCTGCGAACCTCAACGTTGTTCGAGAATGAAGAGACATTCACCACCTCCACATATGAGCTAACATATCGCCAAAATTCTCACCGGAAAAGACCACAACTTTGAGACTCATGCATCAGGACACTGGCGGCATAGGAATATGCGGCAATACATGTGTACACGCATAAACATAAGAAAACATGGCTGCGAATGAGGATAATGTTCTCAACATATATCTGAGCTGCGAACCTCAACGTTGTTCGAGAATGAAGAGACATTCACCACCTCCACATCTTAGCTAACACATCGCTAAAATTCTCACCGGAAGAGACCAAAACTTTGAAACTCATGCGTCAGGACACTGGCGGCAAAGGCCTATGAGTCAATACACGTGTACATACATACATATCAGAAAACATGGCTGCGAATGAGGATAATTTTCTCGACATATATCTGAGCTGCGAGCCTCAACGTTGTTCGAGAATGAAGAGACACTCACCAGCTCGACATCCGAGCCAAAATATTACCAAATTTCTCAATTGAAAAAACCCAAACTGAGAGACTCATGCGTCAGGATACTGGCGGCATAGGCCTATGTGGCAATACACGTGTACATACATACTCATCAGAAAACATGGCTGCGAATGAGGATAATGTTCTCGACATATATCTTAGCTGCGAACCTCAACGTTGTTCGAGAATGAAGAAACACTCACCAGCTCGACATCTTAGCCAAAATATTGCCAAATTTCTCACTGGAACAAACCTAAACTGAGAGACTCATGCGTCAGGACACTGGCGGCATAGACATATGAGGCAATACACGTGTACATACATACACATAAGAAAACATGGCTACGAATGAGGATAATTTTGTTGACATATATCTGAGCTGCGAGCCTCAACATTGTTCGAGAATGAAGAGACACTCACCAGCTCGACATCCGAGCAAAAATATTGCAAAATGTCTCACTGGAAAAAAACCAAACTGAGAGACTCATGTCTCAGGATACTGGCGGCATAGGCCTATGTCGCAATACACGTGTACATACATACACATCAGAAAACATGGCTGCGAATGAGGATAATGTTTTCGACATATATCTGAGCTGCGAACCTCAACGTTGTTGGAGAATGAAGAAACACTCACCAGCTCGACATCTTAGCCAAAATATTGCCAAATTTCTCACTGGAACAAACCTAAACTGAGAGACTCATGCGTCAGGACACTGGCGGCATATGCCTATGTGGCAATACACGTGTACATACAAACACATCAGAAAACATGGCTGTGAATGAGGATATTTTTCTCGACATATATCTGAGCTGCGAACCTCAACGTCGTTGGAGAATGAAGAGACATTCACCACCTCCACATCTGAGCTACCATATCGCCAAAATTCTCACCGGAAGAGACCAAAACTTTGAGAATCATGCGTCAGGCACACTGGCGGCATAGGCCTATGCGGCAATACACGTGTACACGCTTAAACATAAGAAAACATGGCTGCGAATGAGGATAACTTGATGAACTTATATCTGAGCTGCGAACCTCAACGTTGTTCGAGAATGAAGAGACTCTCGCCAGCTCGACATCTGAGCGAAATTTGTTTTTCCAAATTTCTCACTGGAAAAAACTAAAACTGTGAAACTCATGCGTCCGGACTCTGGCGGCATAGACATATGAGGCAATACACGTGTACATACATACACATAAGAAAACATGGCTACGAATGAGGATAATTTTGTCGACATATATCTGAGCTGCGATCCTCAACGTTGTTCGACAATGAAGAGACACTCACCAGCTCGACATCCGAGCCAAAATATTGCCAAATTTCTCACTAGAAAAAACCCAAACTGAGAGACTCATGCGTCAGGATACTGGCGGCATAGGCCTATGTGGCAATACACGTGTACATACATACACATCAGAAAACATGGCTGCGAATGAGGATAATGTTCTCGACATATATCTGAGCTGCGAACCTCAACGTTGTTGGAGAATGAAGAGACACTCACCAGCTCGACATCTGAGACAAAATATTGCCAAATTTCTCACTGGAAAAAAACCAAACTGAGAGACTCATGCGTCAGGACACTGGCGGCATATGTCTATGTGGCAATACACGTGTACATACATACACATAAGAAAACATGGCTGCGAATGAGGATAATTTTCTCGACATATATCTGAGCTGCGAGCCTCAACGTTGTTCGAGAATGAAGAGACACTCACCAGCTCGACATCCGAGCCAAAATATTACCAAATTTCTCACTGGAAAACACCCAAACTGAGAGACTCATGCGTCAGGATACTGGCGGCATAGGCCTATGTGGCAATACACGTGTACATACATACACATAAGAAAACATGGCTGCGAATGAGGATAATTTTCTCGACATATATCTGAGCTGCGAGCCTCAACGTTGTTCGAGAATGAAGAGACACTCACCAGCTCGACATCCGAGCCAAAATATTGCCAAATTTCTCACTGGAAAAACAAACAAACTGAGAGAATCATGCGTCAGGATACTGGCGGCATATGCCTATGTGGCAATACACGTGTACATACATACACATAAGAAAACATGGCTGCGAATGAGGATAATTTTCTCGATATATATCTGAGCTGCGAGCCTCAACGTTGTCCGAGAATAAAGAGACACTCACCAGCTCGACATCCGAGCCAAAATATTACCAAATTTCTCACTGGAAAACACCCAAACTGAGAGACTCATGCGTCAGGATACTGGCGGCATAGGCCTATGTGGCAATACACGTGTACATACATACACATCAGAAAACATGGCTGCGAATGAGGATAATGTTCTCGACCTATATCTGAGCTGCCAGCCTCAACGTTGTTCGAGAATGAAGAGACACTCACCAGCTCAACATCCGAGCCAAAATATTGCCAAATTTCTCACTGGAAAAACAAACAAACTGAGAGACTCATGCGTCAGTATACTGGCGATGTCACAAATCCAGGTCCCCCCTACCCTCTCACACGCAATGTGCACCCGGTCTCATCATTTTTGACTCTCGGACATAAATCAAAGTAAGCAAAGTATACAATAATTATACCAATATTTAGTTACAATATCTACACTATAACAAAATAAAGAGGTACGAGTAAGATGTATAGCCAATTGGATTACCAGGCTATCTAATCCAATTCAACCAAAGTCGAACAAAATACAAAAATAAATACATGTGTTCCACAAGCTCTAAAATGATTATACACGTAGTGTACAAAAACTTTACATTGATTAATACCCTCGGGTATTATAATAATGGGTTATCGTACACAACTTATTGAACAGTTCACTTTCGGTGAGCCTCCGACTAGCGGTTCATATCCTGGCACAGTTATACCCCGGCGCGGCGTGATGGCTGTGGTACCAGCTACGAGGGGCAAATGTCCATGGCCGTATGCCTAGCTATGCGGCGAGGCAATGGAGTGGTCTCCACCAAAACGTGCAAAATGTAAATCAGTTAGGAGTGAACATCATCAGGACTGAACGTGGTTTGTAAAACTCCACAGTAAGGAGCCCTGCAAATGTTAAATACAATAATAAAAACCCATCCTAGGATTTCCAATCAAAAGATTACGAAATCAATGTCAATCCACCCAAAGGGCGTGTCTTCGAATCAGATTTGCAATACATCAAAAATGACATTCATTGATCTCTAAAATGAAGTAATATAATAAAATTAATAAGAAAACCAATTAAACAAAACTTACAGTATATACTGGCTCCTACTACTTAAAAAACGCCGTCAAGGGGTGCAAATACACTGACAATGCAGCTAACTAATATTTCCTCAGCTACCGCTGAAAATCGGGCTATCGCCAACTCGGGATTATTCAGATCCACCAACAGAACTTAGCAAAATTAAGCTAGGTACAGGAGCTATCGCTCGGTCATGTATACGTGCTATCGCACTTCAGGCCTGTCTGCCTCTCCACCAAAAACGCCCCTCAATTTACAACACCCGATGTACATGTACTGTGTACACCCCAGTGAGCCAGTATTCAAATGCTAATTAACACCTTACAAAGTTAATACCCACAGTGCACACGGGCGTGAACAATACAAGACCCCACCCTGCTTTGCATAATATGTACATATAAGGTAATTAGGTCAGACTTATTAACATGTAGTTGAAAAAACTATAGCAAACATACACTTGGCGTAAAATATCGCCCTCAACTGTGACAGGCGACATAGGCCTATGTGGCAATACACGTGTACATACATACACATCAGAAAACATGGCTTCGAATGGGGATAATGTTCTCGACATATATCTGAGCTGCGAACCTCAACGTTGTTCGAGAATGAAGAGACATTCATCACCTCCACATCTGAGCTAACACATCGCCAAAATTCTCACCGGAAGAGACCAACACTCTGGGACTCATGTGTCAGGACACTGGCGGCATAGGCCTATGAGGCAATACATGTGTACATACATACACATAAGAAAACATGGCTACGAATGAGGATAATTTTGTCGACATATATCTGAGCTGAGAGCCCCAACGATGTTTGAGAATGAAGAGACACTCACCAACTCGACATCCGAGCCAAAATATTGCCAAATTTATCACTGGAAAAAAACCAAACTGAGAGACTCATGCGTCAGGACACTGGCGGCATATGCCTATGTGGCAATACACGTGTACCTACAAACACATCAGAAAACATGGCTGCGAATGAGAATATTTTTCTCGACATATATCTGAGCTGCGAACCTCAACGTTGTTAGAGAATGAAGAGACCCTCACCACCTCCATATCTGAGCTAACATATTGCCACAATTCTCACCGGAAGATACCAAAACTGTGAGACTCATGCGTCAGGACACTGGCGGCATAGGCCTATGAGGCAATACACGTGTGCATACATACACATAAGAAAACATGGCTACGAATGCGGATAACTTTGTCGACATATATCTGGGCTGCGAGCCTCAACGTTGTTCGAGAATGAAGAAACACTCACCAGCTCGACATCCGAGCCAAAATATTGCAAAATTCCTCACTGGAAAAAAACCAAACTGAGAGACTCCTGCGTCAGGATACTGGCGGCATAGGCCTATGTGGCAATACACGTGTACATACATACACATCAGAAAACATGGCTGCGAATGAGGATAATGTTCTCAACATATATCTGAGCTGAGAGCCCCAATGATGTTTGAGAATGAAGAGACACTCTCCAACTCGACATCCGAGCCAGAATATTGCCAAATTTATCACTGGAAAAAAACCAAACTGAGAGACTCATGCGTCAGGACACTGGCGGCATATGCCTATGTGGCAATACACGTGTACCTACAAACACATCAGAAAACATGGCTGCGAATGAGGATACTTTTCTCGACATATATCTGAGCTGCGAACCTCAACGTTGTTAGAGAATGAAGAGACCCTCACCACCTCCACATCTGAGCTAACATATTGCCACAATTCTCACCGGAAGATACCAAAACTGTGAGACTCCTGCGTCAGGACACTGGCGGCATAGGCCTATGAGGCAATACACGTGTACATACATACACATAAGAAAACATGGCTACGAATGCGGATAACTTTGTCGACATATATCTGGGCTGCGAGCCTCAACGTTGTTCGAGAATGAAGAGACATTCACCACCTCCACATCTGAGCTAACACATCGCCAAAATTATCACCGGAAGAGACCAAAACTTTGAGACTCATGCGTCAGGACACTGGCGGCATAGGCCTATGTGGCAATACACGTGTACATACATACATATCAGAACACATGGCTGCGAATGAGGATAATTTTCTCGACTTATATCTGAGCTGCAAACCTCAACGTTGTTGGAGAATGAAGAGACACTCACCAGATCGACATCTGAGCCAAAATATTGCAAAGTTTCTCACTGGAAAAAAAACAAACTGAGAAACTCATGCGTCAGGACACTGGCGGCATATGCATATGTGGCAATACACGTGTACATACATACACATAAGAAAACATGGCTGCGAATGAGGATAATTTTCTCGACATATATCTGAGCTGCGAACTTCAACGTTGTTCGAAAATGAAGAGACACTCACCAGCTCGACATCTGAGCCAAAATATTGCCAAATTTCTTACAGGAGCAAACCTAAACTGAGAGACTCATGCGTCAGGACACTGGCGGCATATGCCTATGTGGCACTACACGTGTACATACAAACACATCAGAAAACATGGCTGCGAATGAGGATATTTTTCTCGACATATATCTGAGCTGCGAACCTCAACGTTGTTCGAGAATGAAGAGACACTCAACAGCTCGACATCTGAGCCAAAATATTGCCAAATTTCTCACTGGAACAAACATAAACTGAGAGACTCATGCGTCAGGACACTGGCGGCATATGCCTATATGGCACTACACGTGTACATACTAACACATCAGAAAACATGGCTGCGAATGAGGATATTTTTCTCGACATATATCTGAGCTGCGAGACTCAACGTTGTTCGAGAATGAAGAGACACTCACCAGCTCGACATCCGAGCCAAAATATTGCCAAATTTCTCACTGGAAAAAACCAAACTATGAGACTCATGCTTCTGGACACTGGCGACATAAGCCTATGCGGCAATACACGTGTACACGCATAAACATAAGAAAACATGGCTGCGAATGAGGATAATTTTATGAACTTATATCTGAGATGCGAACCTCAACGTTGTTCGAGATTGAAGTGACACTCGCCAGCTCGACATCTGATCCAAAATATTGCCAAATTTCTCACTGAAAAAAACCCAAACTGTGAGACTCATGCGTCAGGACACTGGCGGCATAGGCCTATGCGGCAATACACGTGTACACGCATAAACATCAGAAAACATGGCTGCGAATGAGGATATTTTTCTCGACATATATCTGAGCTGCGAACCTCAACGTTGTTCGAGAATGAAGAGACACTCAACAGCTCGACATCTGAGCCAAAATATTGCCAAATTTCTCACTGGAACAAACATAAACTGAGAGACTCATGCGTCAGGACACTGGCGGCATATGCCTATGTGGCACTACACGTGTACATACAAACACATCAGAAAACATGGCTGCGAATGAGGATATTTTTCTCGACATATATCTGAGCTGCGAGACTCAACGTTGTTCGAGAATGAAGAGACACTCACCAGCTCGACATCCGAGCCAAAATATTGCCAAATTTCTCACTGGAAAAAACCAAACTATGAGACTCATGCTTCTGGACACTGGCGACATAAGCCTATGCGGCAATACACGTGTACACGCATAAACATAAGAAAACATGGCTGCGAATGAGGATAATTTTATGAACTTATATCTGAGATGCGAACCTCAACGTTGTTCGAGATTGAAGTGACACTCGCCAGCTCGACATCTGATCCAAAATATTGCCAAATTTCTCACTGAAAAAAACCCAAACTGTGAGACTCATGCGTCAGGACACTGGTGGCATATTCATATGTGGCAATACACGTGTACATACATACACATAAGAAAACATGGCTGCGAATGAGGATAATTTTCTCGACATATATCTGAGCTGCGAACTTCAACGTTGTTCGAGAATGAAGAGACACTCACCAGCTCGACATGTGAGCCAAAATATTGCCAAATTTCTCACAGGAACAAACCTAAACTGAGAGACTCATGCGTCAGGACACTGGCGGCATATGCCTATGTGGCACTACACGTGTACATACAAACACATCAGAAAACATGGCTGCGAATGAGGATATTTTTCTCGACATATATCTGAGCTGCGAGCCTCAACGTTGTTCGAGAATGAAGAGACATTCACCACCTCCACATCTGAGCTAACACATCGCCAAAATTCTCACCGGAAGAGACCAAAACTTTGAGACTAATGCGTCAGGACCCTGGCGGCATAGGCCTATGTGGCAATACACGTGTACATACATACACATAATAAAACATGGCTGCGAATGAGGATAATTTTCTCGACATATATCTGAGCTGCGAGCCTCAACGTTGTTCGAGAATGAAGAGACACTCACCAGCTCGACATCCGAGCCAAAATATTGCCAAATTTCTCACTGGAAAAACAAACAAACTGAGAGACTCATGCGTCAGGATACTGGCGGCATAGGCATATGTGGGAATACACGTGTACATACATACACATCAGAAAACATGGCTGTGAATGAGGATAATGTTCTCAACATATATCTGAGCTGCGAACCTCAACGTTGTTCGAGAATGAAGAGACATTCACCACCTCCACATCTGAGCTAACACGTCGCCAAAATTCTCACCGGAAGAGACCAAAACTTTGAGACTAATGCGTCAGGACACTGGCGGCCTAGGCCTATGAGGCAATACACGTGTACATACATACATATCAAAACACATGGCTGCGAATGAGGATAATTCTCTCGACTTAAATCTGGGCTGCGAACCTCAACGTTGTTGGAGAATGAAGAGACACTCACCAGATCGACATCTGAGCCAAAATATTGCAAAGTTTCTCACTGGAAAAAACCCAAACTGAGAAACTCATGCGTCAGGACACTGGTGGCATATTCATATGTGGCAATACACGTGTACATACATACACATAAGAAAACATGGCTGCGAATGAGGATAATTTTCTCGACATATATCTGAGCTGCGAACTTCAACGTTGTTCGAGAATGAAGAGACACTCACCAGCTCGACATCTGAGCCAAAATATTGCCAAATTTCTCACAGGAACAAACCTAAACTGAGAGACTCATGCGTCAGGACACTGGCGGCATATGCCTATGTGGCACTACACGTGTACATACAAACACATCAGAAAACATGGCTGCGAATGAGGATATTTTTCTCGACATATATCTGAGCTGCGAGCCTCAACGTTGTTCGAGAATGAAGAGACATTCACCACCTCCACATCTGAGCTAACACATCGCCAAAATTCTCACCGGAAGAGACCAAAACTTTGAGACTAATGCGTCAGGACACTGGCGGCATAGGCCTATGAGGCAATACACGTGTACATACATACATATCAAAACACATGGCTGCGAATGAGGATAATTCTCTCGACTTAAATCTGGGCTGCGAACCTCAACGTTGTTGGAGAATGAAGAGACACTCACCAGATCGACATCTGAGCCAAAATATTGCAAAGTTTCTCACTGGAAAAAAAACAAACTGAGAAACTCATGCGTCAGGACACTGGTGGCATATTCATATGTGGCAATACACGTGTACATATGTGGGAGGGGGTCATGAAATGACTAGGTGGGTTCGAAACTGGCTGAAAGTTGGGTTGGAACGGTAAAGTCCAACATGAGGCAGGCAGGCAGCGTTTTTATTGACAATAACAAACATACGACAAAAGGAGAAAAAGAAAAGGAAAATACCAAAATTAATTACAAAATTAACTAGACATTACAGTAAAATCAAGGTTACATGAAGTATGTTGCCGCACACTGACTAGTACTCCACCTAAATGGACGGTGACGTCACAATCTAGGCCAAACTAGTGGCTGGTAAATACATGTAATAATTTGACATAAACTCTAGCAGGACTAGGAGTAAAGTCTATTACAGGAACAACTGATTTAACTTACACATTGGCAATCATAAAATACCAAGATGCATTATCTCAGTTCCAATAAAATAGTAAATCGATCTACATCCAACTAGACATACTTTAAAATACAATGTAGTTGTTTAAAATGCATAGTATTGCCGTCTACAACGAGTGAGGGCGCCCTTTACTTATCACAACGTCTGACAGAGTCTAAAAACCCAGGTTTGTCTTAATTTTACAAATGATACACTGCGAACACAAGTACATAATGCGAGTCCTACTTTAACACACCACATGGGATTATACTTCGTACACGAGTGCATAATATAAATCTATGTCTACATGTATCTATATCCATCTTGGCCGAAAACAGCGTTAATAAATGGGCGGCGCCATGTTGGATAAAATGTAACCAAACAAAACTGCTTAATACTAAATTTCAGACTGGTTTCACATATAACCTAGCATACGTTGGGAACCTATACAATAATACAATTTAGGCCCTATAAGTTTTAATGACACTAACATTATTAAAAACACAGAAAATCTCGTACCTGAAAGTTGGGTTGGAACGGTAAAGTCCAACATGAGGCAGGCAGGCAGCGTTTGCCGCCGGCCGCATGGTGGCGCTATAACCGCTCCAACGGACGGACTTTCGTGCGATGCCTTACCGACTCTACATCTTTTCCCAAAGTACAACGTTGTCGCCCCGACGACGAAAAGGCATACAGTGGTGCGACTACTCCGGGGCTTAGCCTGGAGCAAAACTCCTAGTATTAACTAACAGCAAAAACTTGGCAAAAATTGTTATGCACAAAACTGTAACCTCTTAAAAACATAAATTACAAACACCAGAACAGGGGCACCTGGCCCAATAAAAAATCAACACTCAGTGGAAAGCGAGTTTTCGTGTCTCTTTTACAAAAACTCTGCTTGTGTACAGACAGCTCTTAGTCTAAACAGTCTGTTACATTTAATTAGCTTGCTGCTGTGCAGATCTAGCTTTCAAAAGTTAATTGTCCGAGTCGCTCTCGGAGCAAGAATCGTACTCAGTCTCTGTTCGAGTAGCTAGTCTTCTCACCTGGTCAAGTAGACGGATGACACTGCTGAACTGGTACCTGCTGGGTGGCTTTCCCTTGGTCACTCGTCTCGATCGGCGTGGTCTCGTCCCTCCACGGTCCTCGGCTCTGATGTCAGGTCGCACGGTCTCTCCTGGACTCCCGGCTGTGGCCTTGGGTTGAAGTGTGACTGGTCCTGCTCCTCCAGTCTCCCTGGTCATGACTGCTTCAGCTGGCTCTGCGACAAATACCTCTGGGGCAGCGGTGGGCAACGAACTTACGCAGTCGTCTTCCTTATCAGTAAGATCCGGATCAGCTAAACCAAGTGTTTCACCCCAAATAGCGCTGCTTTCGCTGCTGGCCGTTAGGCTCGAAGAAGAAGTGTCCGGTGTCGCGAACTCGTCAGTGGCGGTCTCTGCTGGCTGGGGCTTGACCTCCCATGGACAGTGCTTTACTTCACTTCGATGGAGAACCTTTTTACGTCAAGTTGAATTGCGCACCTCATAGACTGGCTGTCCCTCAAAGGGTCTCCCAACTACCAAGTATGGTGATTCCTCCAAAAAATCCTGGATTTTACACCTTCCCCGGTGTGTACGGTCCCTGACCAAGACGTACTCTCCAATGCCCAGTGGTTGTTCGAATACATCCTTCCTGTGAGCCATGGTCCTGCTTTCAACTGTCTGGGCCACGTTATCAGCTGCTAGCTTGCGGGCAGTGTCCAACTGTGACAAGTGTTTCTTCACGTAGTGCTGTGGTGTCTCTCCATCTAGTTGGGGGTGGTCTACACCCAGGACAAGGTGTTGGGGCAGGCGTGCTGATCTCCCGAAGAGTAGAAAAAAAGGCTCATAGCCCGTACAGCTATGGACGGTGTTGTTGTAGGTAGCAACTAACTGCGGTAGGTAGTCAGCCCATCTTGACTTCTTCTGTGCAGGCAGTACTTTAAGTAGGTTATGCAGGGTGCGATTGAAACGCTCGCATTGCCCATTCCCTTGGGGATGGTACGGAGTGGTATGCGAGCGCCCAATACCGTACAACTGGCAGAGTTCCTGAATGACTTCGGCTATAAAGCACTTCCCATTATCAGAGTGAAGTCTGAGCGGAGCCCCATAAGGTGTTATCAGGTGTTTGACTAGGGCACGTGCCACTGTTTCCGCCCGTTGGTCTCTCGTGGGAATGGCCCACGCGAACTTAGTGAATACATCGGTGCGGATTAACACGTTCTCGTGGCCACTTGATGACGGCTCGAGTACCGTAAAGTCCATCGCTACTACTTCCAATGGGGCGGTAGCCTTGAGAGTTCCCATTGGGGGTCTTGTGCAACGATTAGGTTGCTTGCTGACACCACACCTGACACACTGCCGACACCAAGCTCTGACTGAACTCTCCATGTTTGGCCAAAAGAAGAGGGGCTGGATCAACCGGAGGGTTTGCTTTACCCCAAAGTGACCCATGTCGTCGTGGAAGGATTTCAGTACAACCTCCTGCAGTCGGGCTGGCACCACCAGGCGCTCACACTTCCTTTCCCCATGAAAGGTTGACTGCCGGTACAACACCCCATCCCTCAGCTGAAGCTGATCCCAGTGTTTTAGTACGGTAGCTACTGCTGGAGGATCCTCATGTCTCTCTTGACGGGTCGGTCGGTAGCCTCTCCCAAAGTAAGTCCTGACTCTCTGGAGTACGAAATCACCATTTTGAAGGGATCCGAGTTCTGCCGCAGTATACCCCGGTAAGCAGCGACTTCCATCTTGCTGGTTCACTCTTATCTGATGAAGTAGAACTGGCGGCACCGCCGAACTAGAGTCAGTGGGGCCACATGTGGCACGTACTGCCCCAGAGGAGACTTCCAACTCGGGACCCAGATGGAGGGGCTTATGAGCACCATCATCCTTCTGGGAAAGCCTAGACAGAGCATCAGGAGCTTGGTTACGCTTCCCAGGTCGATATTCTAACTTGTAGTCGAAGGCAGACAACTGCTGAACCCATCTGAGCTCTGGGGCACTGAGATTGGCCGTATCTAAGTACTTCAGTGGATTATGATCCGTGTAGATTGTGCATTGGTTCCCCATCAAATAGTCCTTGAAGGCCTGGCAGACTGACCATCGAACAGCTAGTAGCTCTAACTTGAATGACGAATAATGCCTATCGTTGCGCTCTGCTGGCCGCAGAGATCTGGATGCATAGGCAATCACTGTCCTGGTTCCGTCACCTTGTTCCTGAGAAAGTACTGCCCCAGCCCAGTCGCACTAGCATCAGTTTCCACACGAAAAGGTCGACTGAAATCAGCGAACTGCAGAACTGGCGCCTCGGTTAACTTTGTCTTTAGTGCCAGGAAAGCCGAAACTGCAGCACTATCCAGGTCTACCTTCCTACTCCCAGTTTTCGTCTTTGCGTTGCCCTTACTTCCAGTCCCCTTTAGATAGGTGAACAGAGGAGACGCGACGCTGGAATACTGGTGGACAAACTTCCTAAAGAACCCTGTGAAGCCCAGGAAAGACCTAAGCTCAGTTACTGTCGTTGGTTGTGGCCAATCCTGAACCAGGGATATCTTGTCAGGGTCTGGTTTCACTCCTTCACCCGCTGCTACCAAATGCCCCAAGTACTTAACTTGAGTCTGGAAGAAGGAACACTTTGCTGGCTTGATCTTCAACCCATACTGCTTCAGACGAGAGAACACCCGCTCTAGCCGCTCAAGGTGTTCATCAAAGGTCGATGAGAATATTATGATGTCGTCTAGGTAGATCAGGAGGCTTTGCAGGGCTTGATCGCCCAGGCAACGTTGCATGAGGCGTTGAAATGTTGCTGGGCTGTTGTAAAGCCCGAATGGCATTCTTGTGTATTCATACAACCCGAACGGCGTCACGAATGCTGTCTTTTCTTGATCCTTCTCCTCCATGGCCAACTGGTAGTATCCCGACGTCAAGTCAAGAACGCTGAAGTACTTTGCTCCCCCAAGGGCTTGGAGTGATTTATCAATCCGGTGCAGGGGGAAGGAGTTCTTGGTAGTAACTGAGTTTAGCCTCCTTTAATCAATACACAGACGTATAGTTTGGTCCTTTTTTCTAACAACAACTATCGGCGAAGCCCAGGGGCTAACACTTTCACGAACAATCCCAGCATTGACAAGTTCATGTATGTGCTGGCGAACTTCCTGATACTGTAATGGCGGAAGTGACCTGTATGGTTGCCGGATCGGGGCCGCATCACCCGTCTTTATGGTGTGCTTCACGGTGTCACAGTAACCAAGGTCTCGGTCATGTCCTGAGAAGATGCCTTCATATTGCCTCAACACCCCCTTGAACTTCGCTTGTTGATCTGCTGTTAACTCTATCCCTGGCTCAAAATCGCCCGTCTGTAGACCAGTAGGGTCCGCGGTCATCGATGAAGAGCAAAAGAACGTTTGGATGACAGAAGGGTCGGGGTGATTCTGATTGGCAGCATCCGTGTTGATTAACTCTGCAAGATACAAGGTTCCTATGCAGGTATGACTTGGGACGATGGCGTCACCCTCACTGTCATTTGTCAAAGCCACCAAAAACATGCCGTTTGATACTGAAACCAAACACCGCCCAATTTGCAGTGAAGAAGTTAGGTTGGACCCCTCGTCTGGTTCCAGGATTGCCTCATACGTCATGCCATCAGGCCCCGGTTGAGCAGTTGCCCAAAATGTGACAGTCTCGCCCTGAGGGACAACTGCAGCTCCTCCCTTTGGTAGATATGCACGACTTATTCCATCCCTGGCCGAAAACTTGACTCTCTTCCCAGTTGCCGCTAAGGCTCTCTCCCATGTTGGCCCTTGTCTCTCGGTGCGAAGCTGCTCTAAGTATCCCTGACCGTAGTCTCGAACCGGAAGGCTCCAACACTCCCCTAAAACATTCATTCCTAAAATGCATGGTGGACCAACAGGCTTCGCTACCCCGTCATTCTCCTTAATAACAAGTATGAGTCGGTCAGGTATGTTGGTGCCGAGTGCGGTCACGTCCGCCTCAAAACAGCCAATATATGGTATGTCTGCCCCATTTGCTGAAAGCAGTCGGAAGTACTCTGGAATCGCCTTTATCTCAAACCCGCGTGGTTTCAGGAACTGGTAGTAGTACTGCTCAGACACAGTGGAGACCATTGACCCTGTATCGAGCAGACACTGGACTGGATGCAAGCAATTACGTGTACCGAGCAGAACATTGACGCAGTAACAATTTGAAACAGCCGTATTACAAAATCGCTGATCTACTGAGCCATCCCATGCCCCTCCAGCTGTCTGGCTCCCGACAACTGAGGGCGCCTGTTTTCCGACCGGGGGGTAGCACCGGGTGGCGGTCGGCGGATGTAGGGTTGACGGGGAATCTGGCAATTTCGGGCAAAGTGCCCTGGCTCTCCACAGTTGTAGCACCGGGGGACCTGCACGGGGGACTGGTACTCTGGTGGGAATGGGCCGTTCCAGGAATTCTGTGCGGGACCAAGGGGAAGCTGTGGGGAAGCCGACTTAAGGGCGAGGGCCTCAACTGTTTGTTGGAGCTTCTCAACTTTCTTCTCTAACTGGCCGAGTGAGCTATCTTCGAGATGCATAGTCGCCATTGTCCCTTGCTTGGGCAACCTGCCGAGACGGGCACCCTCCCTTTCAGCTCTTTTAATCGCCCAGTTCTTTATTTCAGTGAAAGTCATAGTTGGGCAGCGATCCAGGAGGTCACGACACGAGTTTCGTAACCCCTCCACCTCCAGCCCGTCAACGAACTGCTCTATCAACATCCGGTCCGGCCCCTGATAGATCTTTTCCTTTTTCTGTAGCCGAAGGTAAAGGCGTTGAAGGGCTACGGAAAAATCTCTTACACTTTCCCCTGTCTGCTGACGACGGTCAAGTAGTCGGCGCTGGAGCTCACCACTGGTCAGTCCTTCCCCGTAGGAGTCCTTAAGATAGGTAAGCACCTCTTCGGCTGTCTGTCCACTGTTGAGTAGTGCCTTGGCCTCCACCTTCGGGCTGCCCTTGAGAGAGTCAAGGAGGAACTGCCCCCTCTGTCGTGGTAACACTGCATATCGATCGAAGGCATGCAGGATTGTCTCTACAAACTCATCAATGGGCATTGATCGGCCCGTGATGTCTTCTCTGCCCTCGTATGTTGGAACTTTGCGCTCTGGAGCCAGCACTACAGGAGCTTGACTAGGCGGTACTGCGAGTACAGCTGGCTCTGTCACTACTACATCAAAGACTCTCCCCTCCCATCCATCAGGTGGCGGAATAACTGCTCCATTCTCGACTATCAGAATAACTTTTCCATCCTCAGTGGCATATGAAAGGCCTCGTGCTTCTGCGTAACGGACTTGTAGCGTCGACAGCAAGAGCCGGTTCTTGCGTAGGGTTAGCTGAACGGGTTTGTCCGTTGAGCTTAGCTTTACTCGAACAGTGGACGAGTCCGGTGCCATACCTGCAGCACACTCAGACAAAGATGCTGTTGCCTACCTCAGTTTACTATTTGTTTTGTCTCGTCAGCCAATCCCACTTCTGACACTTGTGGGAGGGGGTCATGAAATGACTAGGTGGGTTCGAAACTGGCTGAAAGTTGGGTTGGAACGGTAAAGTCCAACATGAGGCAGGCAGGCAGCGTTTTTATTGACAATAACAAACATACGACAAAAGGAGAAAAAGAAAAGGAAAATACCAAAATTAATTACAAAATTAACTAGACATTACAGTAAAATCAAGGTTACATGAAGTATGTTGCCGCACACTGACTAGTACTCCACCTAAATGGACGGTGACGTCACAATCTAGGCCAAACTAGTGGCTGGTAAATACATGTAATAATTTGACATAAACTCTAGCAGGACTAGGAGTAAAGTCTATTACAGGAACAACTGATTTAACTTACACATTGGCAATCATAAAATACCAAGATGCATTATCTCAGTTCCAATAAAATAGTAAATCGATCTACATCCAACTAGACATACTTTAAAATACAATGTAGTTGTTTAAAATGCATAGTATTGCCGTCTACAACGAGTGAGGGCGCCCTTTACTTATCACAACGTCTGACAGAGTCTAAAAACACAGGTTTGTCTTAATTGTACAAATGATACACTGCGAACACAAGTACATAATGCGAGTCCTACTTTAACACACCACATGGGATTATACTTCGTACACGAGTGCATAATATAAATCTATGTACATGTATCTATATCCATCTTGGCCGAAAACAGCGTTAATAAATGGGCGGCGCCATGTTGGATAAAATGTAACCAAACAAAACTGCTTAATACTAAATTTCAGACTGGTTTCACATATAACCTAGCATACGTTGGGAACCTATACAATAATACAATTTAGGCCCTATAAGTTTTAATGACACTAACATTATTAAAAACACAGAAAATCTCGTACCTGAAAGTTGGGTTGGAACGGTAAAGTCCAACATGAGGCAGGCAGGCAGCGTTTGCCGCCGGCCGCATGGTGGCGCTATAACCGCTCCAACGGACGGACTTTCGTGCGATGCCTTACCGACTCTACACATACATACACATAAGAAAACATGGCTGCGAATGAGGATAATTTTCTCGACATATATCTGAGCTGCGAACTTCAACGTTGTTCAAGAATGAAGAGACACTCACCAGCTCGACATCTGAGCCAAAATATTGCCAAATTTCTCACAGGAACAAACCTAAACTGAGAGACTCATGCGTCAGGACACTGGCGGCATATGCCTATGTGGCACTACACGTGTACATACAAACACATCAGAAAACATGGCTGCGAATGAGGATATTTTTCTCGACATATATCTGAGCTGCGAGCCTCAACGTTGTTGGAGAATGAAGAGACATTCACCACCTCCACATCTGAGCTAACATATCGCCAAAATTCTTACCGGAAGAGACCAAAACTTTGAGACTCATGCGTTAGGAAACTGGCGGCCTAGGCCTATGCGGCAATACACGTGTACACGCATAAACATAAGAAAACATGGCTGCGAATGAGGATAATTTGATGAACTTATATCTGAGCTGCGAACCTCAACGTTGTTCGAGAATGAAGAGACTCTCGCCAGCTCAACATCTGAGCCAAAATATTTCCAAATTTCTTACTGGAAAAAGCAAAACTGTGAGACTCATGCGTCAGGACACTGGCGGCATAGGCCTCTGAGGCAATACACGTGTACATCTATACACATAAGAAAACATGGCTGCGAATGAGGAGAATTTTCTCGACATATAACTGAGCTGTGAGCCTCAACGTTGTTCAAGAATAAAGAGACACTCACCAGCTCGACATCTGAGCTAACACATCGCCAAAATTCTCACCGGAAGAGACCAAAACTTTGGGACTCATGCGTCAGGACACTGGCGGCATAGGCCTATGAGGCAATACACGTGTACATACATACACATCAGAAAACATGGCTGCGAATGAGGACAATTTTCTCGACATATATCTGAGCTGTGAGCCTCAACGTTGTTCGAGAATGAAGAGACACTCGCCAGCTCGACATCCGAGCCAAAATATTGCCAGATTTCTCACTGGAAAAACAAACAAACTGAGAGGCTCACGCGTCAGTATACTGGCTGCATAGGCATATGTGGCAATACACGTTTACATACATACACATCAGAAAATATGGCTGCGAATGAGGATAATGTTCTCGACATATATCTGAGCTGCGAACCTCAACATTGTTGGAGAATGAAGAGACATTCACCACCTCCACATCTGAGCTAACATATCGCCAAAATTCTCACCGGAAGAGACCAAAACTTTGAGACTCATGCGTCAGGACACTAGCGGCATAGGCCTATGCGGCAATACACGTGTACACGCATAAACATAAGAAAACATGGCTGCGAATGAGGATAATTTAATGAACTTATATCTGAGCTGCGAACCTCAACGTTGTTCGAGAATGAAGAGACTCTCGCCAGCTCAACATCTGAGCCAAAATATTTCCAAATTTCTCACTGGAAAAAACCAAAACTGTGAGACTCATGCGTCAGGACACTGGCGGCATAGGCCTATGAGGCAATACACGTGTACATCCATACACATAAGAAAACATGCCGGCGAATGAGGACAATTTTCCCGACATATATCTGAGCTGCGAGCCTCAACGTTGTTCGAGAATGAAGAGACACTCACCAGCTCGACATCTGAGCTAACACATCGCCAAAATTCTCACCGGAAGAGACCAAAACTTTGGGACTCATGCGTCAGGACACTGGCGGCATAGGCCTATGAGGCAATACACGTGTACATACATACACATCAGAAAACATGGCTGCGAATGAGGATAATGTTCTCGACATATATCTGAGCTGCGAACCTCAACGTTGTTCGAGAATGAAGAGACACTCACCCGCTCGACATCTGAGCCAAAATATTGCCAAATTTCTCACGGGAACAAACCTAAACTGAGAGACTCATGCGTCAGGACACTGGCGGCATATGCCTATGTGGCAATGCACGTGTACCTACAAACACATAAGAAAACATGGCTGCGAATGGGGATATTTTTCTCGACATATATCCGAGCTGCGAACCTCAACGTTATTGGAGAATGAAGAGACATTCACCACCTCCACATCTGAGCTAACATATCGCAAAAATTTTACCGGAAGAAACCAAAACTTTGAGACTCATGCGTCAGGTTACTGGCGGCATAGGCCTATGCGGCAATACACGTGTACACGCATAAACATAAGAAAACATGGCTGCGAATGAGGATAATTTTATGAACTTATATCTGAGCTGTGAGCCTCAACGTTGTTCGAGAATGAAGAGACACTCCCCAGCTCGACATCTGAGCCAAAATATTTCCAAATTTCTTACTGGAAAAAGCAAAACTGTGAGACTCATGCGTCAGGACACTGGCGGCATAGGCCTCTGAGGCAATACACGTGTACATCCATACACATAAGAAAACATGGCTGCAAAGGAGGACAATTTTCTCGACATATATCTGAGCTGTGAGCCTCAACGTTGTTCGAGAATGAAGAGACATTCACCAGCTCGACATCTGAGCTAACACATCGCCAAAATTCTCACCGGAAGAGACCAAAACTTTGGAACTCATGCGTCAGGACACTGGCGGCATAGGCCTATGAGGCAATAGACGTGTACATACATACACATCAGAAAACATGGCTGCGAATGAGGACAATTTTCTCGACATATATCTGAGCTGTGAGCCTCAACGTTGTTCGAGAATGAAGAGACACTCGCCAGCTCGACATCTGATCCAAAATATTGCCAAATTTCTCACTGAAAAAAAACCAAACTGTGAGACTCATGCGTCAGGACACTGGCGGCATAGGCATATGAGGCAATTCACGTGTACATCCATACACATAAGAAAACATGGCTGCGAATGAGGACAATTTTTTCGACATATATCTGAGCTGCGAGCCTCAACGTTGTTCGAGAATGAAGAGACACTCACCAGCTCGACATCCGAGCCAAAATATTGCCAGATTTCTCACTGGAAAAACAAACAAACTGAGAGGCTCATGCGTCAGTATACTGGCGGCATAGGCCTATGTGGCAATACACGTTTACATACATACACATCAGAAAATATGGCTGCGAATGAGGATAATGTTCTCGACATATATCTGAGCTGCAAACCTCAACATTGTTGGAGAATGAAGAGACATTCACCACCTCCACATCTGAGCTAACATATCGCCAAAATTCTCACCGGAAGAGACCAAAACTTTGAGACTCATGCGTCAGGACACTAGCGGCATAGGCCTATGCGGCAATACACGTGTACACGCATAAACATAAGAAAACATGGCTGCGAATGAGGATAATTTGATGAACTTATATCTGAGCTGCGAACCTCAACGTTGTTCGAGAATGAAGAGACTCTCGCCAGCTCAACATCTGAGCCAAAATATTTCCAAATTTCTCCCTGGAAAAAACCAAAACTGTGAGACTCATGCGTCAGGACACTGGCGGCATAGGCCTATGAGGCAATACACGTGTACATCCATACACATAAGAAAACGTGGCGGCGAATGAGGACAATTTTCCCGACATATATCTGAGCTGCGAGCCTCAACGTTGTTCGAGAATGAAGAGACACTCACCAGCTCGACATCTGAGCTAACACATCGCCAACATTCTCACCGGAAGAGACCAAAACTTTGGGACTCATGCGTCAGGACACTGGCGGCATAGGCCTATGAGGCAATACACGTGTACATACATACACATCAGAAAACATGGCTGCGAATGAGGATAATGTTCTCGACATATATCTGAGCTGCGAACCTCAACGTTGTTCGAGAATGAAGAGACACTCACCCGCTCGACATCTGAGCCAAAATATTGCCAAATTTCTCACGGGAACAAACCTAAACTGAGAGACTCATGCGTCAGGACACTGGCGGCATATGCCTATGTGGCAATGCACGTGTACCTACAAACACATAAGAAAACATGGCTGCGAATGAGGATATTTTTCTCGACATATATCTGAGCTGCAAACCTCAACGTTATTGGAGAATGAAGAGACATTCACCACCTCCACATCTGAGCTAACATATCGCCAAAATTTCACCGGAAGAGACCAAAACTTTGAGACTCATGCGTCAGGACACTGGCGGCATAGGCCTATGCGGCAATACACGTGTACACGCATAAACATAAGAAAACATGGCTGCGAATGAGGATAATTTTATGAACTTATATCTGAGCTGCGAACCTCAACGTTGTTCGAGAATGAAGGGCCACTCGCTGGCTCGACATCTGAGCCAAAATATTTCCAAATTTCTCACAGGAAAAAACCAAAACTGTGAGACTCATGCGTCAGGACACTGGCGGCATAGGCCTATGAGGCAATACACGTGTACATCCATACACATAAGAAAACATGGCTGCGAATGAGGACCATTTTCTCGACATATATCTGAGCTGCGAACCTCAACGTTGTTCGAGAATGAAGAGACACTCACCCGCTCGACATCTGAGCCAAAATATTGCCAAATTTCTGACGGAAACAAACCTAAACTGAGAGACTCATGCGTCAGGACACTGGCGGCATATGCCTATGTGGCAATGCACGTGTACCTACAAACACATAAGAAAACATGGCTGCGAATGAGGATATTTTTCTCGACATATATCTGAGCTGCAAACCTCAACGTTATTGGAGAATGAAGAGACATTCACCACCTCCACATCTGAGCTAACATATCGCCAAAATTTCACCGGAAGAGACCAAAACTTTGAGACTCATGCGTCAGGACACTGGCGGCATAGGCCTATGCGGCAATACACGTGTACACGCATAAACTTAAGAAAACATGGCTGCGAATGAGGATAATTTTATGAACTTATATCTGAGCTGCGAACCTCAACGTTGTTCGAGAATGAAGGGCCACTCGCTAGCTCGACATCTGAGCCAAAATATTTCCAAATTTCTCACAGGAAAAAACCAAAACTGTGAGACTCATGCGTCAGGACACTGGCGGCATAGGCCTATGAGGCAATACACGTGTACATCCATACACATAAGAAAACATGGCTGCGAATGAGGACCATTTTCTCGACATATATCTGAGCTGCGAGCCTCAACGTTGTTCGAGAATGAAGAGACACTCACCAGCTCGACATCCGAGCCAAAATATTGCTAAATTTCTCACTGCAAAAACAAACAAACTGAGAGACTCATGCTTCAGGATACTGGCGGCATAGGCCTATGTGGCAATACACGTGTACATACATACACATCAGAAAAAATGGCTGCGAATGAGGATAATGTTCTCAACATATATCTGAGCTGCGAACCTCAACGTTGTTTGAGAATAAAGAGACACTCACCAGCTCGACATCCGAGCCAAAATATTACCAAATTTCTCACTGGAAAAACAAACAAACTGAGAGACTCATGCGTCAGGACACTGGCGGCATATGCGTATGTGGCAATACACGTCTACATACATACACATAAGAAAACATGGCTGCGAATGAGGATAATTTTCTCAACATATATCTGAGCTGCGAGCCTCAACGTTGTTCGAGAATGAAGAGACACTCACCAGCTCGACATCCGAGCCAAAATATTACCAAATTTCTCACTGGAAAACACCCAAACTGAGAGACTCATGCGTCAGGATACTGGAGGCATAGGCCTATGTGGCAATACACGTGTACATACATACACACACATCAGAAAACATGGCTGCAAATGAGGATAATGTTCTCGACATATATCTGAGCTGCGAACCTCAACGTTGTTCGAGAATGAAGAGACACTCACCAGCTCGACATCCGAGCCAAAATATTGCCAAATTTCTCACTGGAAAAACAAACAAACTGAGAGACTCATGCGTCAGGACACTGGCGGCATATGCGTATGTGGCAATACACGTGTACATACATACACATCAGAAAACATGGCTGCGAATGAGGATAATGTTCTCGACATATATCTGAGCTGCGAACCTCAACGTTGTTCGAGAATGAAGAGACACTCACCAGCTCGACATCTGAGCTAACACATAGCCAAAATTCTCACCGGAAGAGACCAAAACTTTGGGACTCATGCGTCAGGACACTGGCGGCATAGGCCTATGAGGCAATACACGTGTACATACATACACATCAGAAAACATGGCTGCGAATGAGGATAATGTTCTCGACATATATCTGAGCTGCTAACCTCAACGTTATTGGAGAATGAAGAGACATTCACCACCTCCACATCTGAGCTAACATATCGCCAAAATTTCACCGGAAGAGACCAAAACTTTGAGACTCATGCGTCAGGACACTGGCGGCATAGGCCTATGCGGCAATACACGTGTACACGCATAAACATAAGAAAACATGGCTGCGAATGAGGATAATTTTATGAACTTATATCTGAGCTGCGAATCTCAACGTTGTTCGAGAATGAAGGGCCACTCGCTAGCTCGACATCTGAGCCAAAATATTTCCAAATTTCTCACAGGAAAAAAACAAAACTGTGAGACTCATGCGTCAGGACACTGGCGGCATAGGCCTATGAGGCAATACACGTGTACATCCATACACATAAGAAAACATGGCTGCGAATGAGGACCATTTTCTCGACATATATCTGAGCTGCGAGCCTCAACGTTGTTCGAGAATGAAGAGACACTCACCAGCTCGACATCCGAGCCAAAATATTGCCAAATTTCTCACTGCAAAAACAAACAAACTGAGAGACTCATGCTTCAGGATACTGGCGGCTTAGGCCTATGTGGCAATACACGTGTACATACATACACACCAGAAAAAATGGCTGCGAATGACGATAATGTTCTCAACATATATCTGAGCTGCGAACCTCAACGTTGTTCGAGAATGAAGAGACATTCACCACCTCCACATCTGAGCTAACACATCGCCAAAATTGTCACCGGAAGAGACCAAAACTTTGAGACTCATGCGTCAGGACACTGGCGGGATAGGCCTATGAGGCAATACACGTGTACATACATACATATCAGAACACATGGCTGCGAATGAAGATAATTTTCTCGACTTATATCTGAGCTGCGAACCTCAACGTTGTTGGAGAATGAAGAGACATTCACCAGCTCGACATCCGAGCCAAAATATTGCCAAATTTCTCACTGGAAAAACAAACAAACCGAGAGACTCATGCGTCAGGATACTGGCGGCATAGGCCTATGTGGCAATACACGTGTACATACATACACATCAGAAAACATGGCTGCGAATGAGGATAATTTTCTCAACATATATCTGAGCTGCGAACCTCAACGTTGTTCGAGAATGAAGAGACATTCACCACCTCCACATCTGAGCTAACACATCGCCAAAATTCTCATCGGAAGAGACCAAAACTTTGAGACTCATGCGTCAGGACACTGGCGGCATAGGCCTATGAGGCAATACACGTGTACATACATACACATAAGAAAACATGGCTACGAATGACGATAACTTTGTCGACATATATCTGAGCTGCGAGCCTCAACGTTGTTCGCGAATGAAGAGACACTCACCAGCTCGACATCCGAGCCAAAATATTGCCGAATTTCTCACTGGAACAAATCCAAACTGAGAGACTCGGGCGTCAGGATACTGGCGGCATAGGCCTATGTGGCAATACACGTGTACATACATACACATCAGAAAACATGGCTGCGAATGAGGATAATGTTCTCGACATGTATCTGAGCTGCGAACCTCAACGTTGTTCGATAATGAAGGGACACTCACCAGCTCGACATCTGAGCCACAATATTGCCAAATTTCACACAGGAACAAACCTAAACTGAGAGACTCATGCGTCAGGACACTGGCGGCATATGCCTATGTGGCAATACACGTGTACATACAAACACATCAGAAAACATGGCTGCGAATGAGGATATTTTTCTCGACATATATCTGAGCTGCGAACCTCAATGTTGGTGGAGAATGAAGAGACATTCACCACCTCCACATCTGAGCTAACATATCGGCAAAATTCTTACCGGAAGAGACCAAAACTTTGAGACTCATGCGTCAGGAAACTGGCGGCCTAGGCATATGTGGCAATGCACGTGTACACGCATAAACATAAGAAAACATGGCTGCGAATGAGGATAATGTTATGAACTTATATCTGAGCTGCGAACCTCAACGTTGTTCGAGAATGAAGAGACACTCGCCAGCTCGACATCTGAGCCAAAATATTTCCAAATTTCTCACTGGAAAAAAACCAAACTGTGCGACTCATTCGTCAGGACACTGGCGGCATAGGCCTATGAGGCAATACACGTGTACATCCATACACATAATAAAACATGGCTGCGAGTGAGGACAATTTTCTCGACATATATCTGAGCTGCGAGCCTCAACGTTGTTCGAGAATGAAGAGACACTCACCAGCTCGACATCCGAGCCAAAATATTGCCAAATGTCTCACTGGAAAAACAAACAAACTGAGAGACTCATGCGTCAGTATACTGGCGGCTTAGGCCTATGTGGCAATACACGTGTACATACATACACATTAGAAAACATGGCTGCGAATGAGGATAATTTTCTCGACATATATCTGAGCTGCGAACCTCAACGTTGTTCGAGAATGAAGAGACATTCACCACCTCCACATCTGAGCTAACACATCGCCAAAATTCTCACCGGAAGAGACCAAAACTTTGAGACTCATGCGTCAGGACACTGGCGGCATATGCCTATGTGGCAATACACGTGTACATACATACACATCAGAAAACATGGCTGCGAATGAGGATAATGTTCTCGACATATATCTGAGCTGCGAACCTCAACGTTGTTCGACAATGAAGAGACACTAACTAGCTCGACATCTGAGCCAAAATGTTGCCAAATTTCTCACTGGAACAAACCTAAACTGAGAGACTCATGCGTCAGGACACTGGCGGCATATGCCTATGTGGCAATACACGTGTACATACAAACACATCAGAAAACATGGCTACGAATGAGGATAATTTTATGAACTTATATCTGAGCTGCGAACCTCAACGTTGTTCGAGAATGAAGAGACACTCACCGGCTCGACATCTGAGCCAAAATATTGCCAAATTTCTCACTGGAACAAACCTAAACTGAGAGACTCATGCGTCAGGACACTGGCGGCATATGCCTATGTGGCAATACACGTGTACATACATACACATCAGAAAACATGGCTGCGAATGAGGATAATGTTCTCGACATATATCTGAGTTGCCAACCTCAACGTTGTTCGAGAATAAAGAGACACTCACCAGCTCGACATCTGAGCCAAACTATTGCCAGATTTCTCACTGGAACAAACCTAAACTGAGAGACTCATGCGTCAGGACACTGGCGGCATATGCCTATGTGGCAATACATGTGTACATACAAACACATCAGAAAACATGGCTGCGAATGAGGATAATTTTATGAACTTATATCTGAGCTGCGAACCTCAACGTTGTTCGAGAATGAAGAGACACTTGCCAGCTCGACATCTGAGCCAAAATATTTCCAAATTTCTCACTGGAAAAAAACAAAACTGTGAGACTCATGCGTCAGGGCACTGGCGGCATAGGCCTATGTGGCAATACATGTGTACATACAAACACATCAGAAAACATGGCTGCGAATGAGGATAATTTTATGAACTTATATCTGAGCTGCGAACCTCAACGTTGTTCGAGAATGAAGAGACACTTGCCAGCTCGACATCTGAGCCAAAATATTTCCAAATTTCTCACTGGAAAAAAACAAAACTGTGAGACTCATGCGTCAGGGCACTGGCGGCATAGGCCTATGTGGCAATACACGTGTACATACATACACATCAGAAAACATGGCTGCGAATGAGGATAATGTTCTCGACATATATCTGAGCTGCGAACCTCAACGTTGTTCGAGAATGAAGAGACACTCTCCAGCTCGACATCTGAGCCAAAATATTGCCAAATTTCTCACTGGAACAAACCTAAACTGAGAGACTCATGCGTCAGGACACTGGCGGCATATGCCTATGTGGCAATACACGTGTACATACATACACATCAGAAAACATGGCTGCGAATGAGGATAATGTTCTCGACATATATCTGAGCTGCCAACCTCAACGTTGATCGAGAATAAAGAGACACTCACCAGCTCGACATCTGAGCCAAACTATTGCCAGATTTCTCACTGGAACAAACCTAAACTGAGAGACTCATGCGTCAGTACACTGGCAGCATATGCCTATGTGGCAATACATGTGTACATACAAACACATCAGAAAACATGGCTGCGAATGAGGATAATTTTATGAACTTATATCTGAGCTGCGAACCTCAACGTTGTTCGAGAATGAAGAGACACTCGCCTGCTCGGCATCTGAGCCAAAATATTTCCAAATTTCTCACTGGAAAACACCCAAACTGTGAGACTCATGCGTCAGGATACTGGCGCCATAGGCCTATGTGGCAATACACGTGTACATACATACACATAAGAAAACATGGCTGCGAATGAGGGTAATTTTATGAACTTATATCTGAAATGCGAACCTCAACGTAGTTCGAGAATGAAGAGACACTCGCCAGCTCGACATCAGAGCCAAAATATTGCCAAATTTGTCACTGGAAAAAAACCAAACTGAGAGACTCATGCGTCAGGACACTGGCGGCATATGCCTATGTGGCAATACACATGTACATACAAACACATCAGAAAACATGGCTGCAAATGAGGATAATTTTATGAACTTATATCTGAGCTGCGAACCTCAACGTTGTTCGAGAATGAAGAGACACTCGCCTGCTCGACATCTGAGCCAAAATATTTCCAAATTTCTCACTGGAAAAACACCAAAAAGTGAGACTCATACGTCAGGACACGGCCGGCATAGGCCTATGAGGCAATACACGTGTACATACATACACATAAGAAAACATGGCTACGAATGAGGATAATGTTCTCGACATATATCTGAGCTGCGAACCTCAACGTTGTTCGAGAATGAAGAGACACTCTCCAGCTCGACATCTGAGCCAAAATATTGCCAAATTTCTCACTGGAACAAACCTAAACTGAGAGACTCATGCGTCAGGACACTGGGGGCATATGCCTATGTGGCAATACACGTGTACATACATACACATCAGAAAACATGGCTGCGAATGAGCATTATGTTCTCGACATATATCTGAGCTGCGAACCTCAACGTTGTTCGAGAATGAAGAGACACTCACCAGCTCGACATCTGAGCCAAAATATTGCCAAATTTCTCACTGGAACAAACCTAAACTGAGAGACTCATGCGTCAGGACACTGGCGGCATATGCCTATGTGGCAATACACGTGTACATAAATACACATCAGAAAACATGGCTGCGAATGAGGATAATGTTCTCGACATATATCTGAGCTGCCAACCTCAACGTTGTTCGAGAATAAAGAGACACTCACCAGCTCGACATCTGAGCCAAACTATTGTCAGATTTCTCACTGGAACAAACCTAAACTGAGAGACTCATGCGTCAGGACACTGGCAGCATATGCCTATGTCGCAATACATGTGTACATACAAACACATCAGAAAACATGGCTGCGAATGAGGACAATTTTCTCGACATATACCTGAGCTGCGAGCCTCAACGTTGTTCGAGAATGAAGAGACACTCACCAGCTCGACATCCGAGCCAAACTATTGCCAAATTTTTCACTGGAAAAATCCAAACTGAGAGACTCCTGAGTCAGGATACTGGCTGCATAGGCCTATGTGGCAATACACGTGTACATACATACACATCAGAAAACATGGCTGCGAATGAGGATAATGTTCTCGACATGTATCTGAGCTGCGAACCTCAACGTTGTTCGATAATGAAGGGACACTCACCAGCTCGACATCCGAGCCAAAATATTGCCAAATTTCTCACTGGAAAAAAAAACAAACTGTGAGACTCATGCTTCTAGACACTGGCGACATAAGTCTATGCGGCAATACACGTGTACACGCACGCATACATGTAGACACTACCACACTGAGGGCATACTTGTCATTCTATCCAATGGAGGACACTTGAGTGTGTGTGAATTACACCTATCAAAGTGAGGACACTACACTAAATTGCTGGTTGTCCATTGGTTTCATATTGATGTGCATTCTAAAGTCATCATTGCGATTGCAAATTCTAAATAGTCAAGTACTCTGACGCATCCGTACATGTATGTGAACTGACGAAACACCCTGCTTAGCTTTGATGAAGCTTCATTTTGTTCCGACAAAAGTCTTTGATGTTCCTCCAGCTTCGTGTCTGCAGTGCCACAAGACAGGATGTTTCGATGTCTCGTTTGCCAGGAAGCTTCTTCAGCAGAAAGAATTTCTGCAAACCCTTCGTAACGTCTCCCTTCTCCTCGGCAGTCCAGGGACGACGTTTCACTCGTCTCGAGTTGTTCAGAGATGCCAGACTTCCAGATGGAACACTGATAGGAGCCTGTCGAGTACCTAATGTCAAATAGGAAACAAGTCGATATAAAACACAGATATTTAGGCACTTTTAATTCAGACAGCCCGATAGCCAGATGAACAAACAAATGGACAGACAGACAATTGTTTTTTTAAAGACAGCCCGACTTAACCAGTTTGGGCCGGGATTATTTTAACATCGCCAAGCCCACGGGCGGGATTATTTTTTACGAAACTCGATCTGAAGCGGGTTCAGGCTGATAGTGCCGGGAAGCACACCCACGCATTTCCGGCCTTGCGCGCTGCTGACATACATTTCCGAACTTGAACTTGGCAGGTTTATGCGTCTTTCGTTTTGAATTTTGGAAAATTTTTGCGTTTATATACGTCATCCGGCGCGAACTGGTTAAAATACAGACACGTAAAAGCCTAAACTTACTGTTTTCACTGGGCACATCACAGGAATTGTCACTGCTGTTATCGCTGTCCTCGTCACTAGTGAAGCCTTCTGCAAGTCACAAAGAGCAGTTTTTGTTAGATTAATGCACACATACCCGACAGTTGGTTGTTGTCCTGCATGTAAATTCAGAAAAGTGGACTCAACTCTTGTCAAATTTCTGTGGTCTGTTTCTTTCTATTTCTCTCTATTTCTCTTTCTTGTTTTGTAATGCAGGAGCAATAGCAAAAGAAATGCACACAAACACGTATACCATTTGTTATCATATATTGTGAACTGATAACAAAATGTTATTTCTTGCATTTCTTTCGCTGTTGAAGATGTATTAGTGAATAGTAATTACTGATCAAATATTTTTCAACAAAAGCAATAATTAATGTCTTTCTTTTGCTGTTGAGTAAATAATTTAAAACAACTGTGTCCTTACCACCAGTGACATGCAGTTCATCCAGGGATTTGCCCTGCTGGGAAGGCAAGTTTCCCCTCTCCAAGCTGAGAAAAAGTCTAGAAAGTTTGGTGACCAACTGCACAGTATCTGGCAACTGGTAGTATTCACGATGGACACGCAAATCATGACCCATGAAGTTTGCAAGTGTTTCAAGTTGATGTTCCTTCAAGGCAAGAATTTGCGATGCGGTTGCCACGTGCTTACGAAGTTTTGTAGACCGGATGCTGGCAGCATTGTCAAGGCCCGCCATGTCTGCGTACAATCTTATACAGTCACATCCTCTTATATGACCTGTACCTCCATAAGAACATCGTGCAAACAAGTAGGTGTTGTCGTGGGCGACTTCAGCTTCATTTCTCTTCGCAATCAGAGCACTCTACCACGCCACCACCTCATTGCTGAGAAGCACAGGAACAGTTCGACCCCTCTTGCCAACTATTTCGACAACTCTGAACATCTTGCACAGATGCCGTTCAAGATCAGTCAGCAGGCATTCCCCGTTGACACTAGCTGTTGTGTGCTTCTGAAAGTCTTCTAGTTTCATTTTTGATACCTCCCCTTGCCTTCTGCGGTTGAACATAATAAGGTGGCACAGTGCGACTTCATTCAATCTCTTCCAAGCTGGTCCAATTTGTTCGCCCCGAGCATCCTGGACAAGTTCCACTTCTCTGTTGCCAGCTTCATAGAGGAACGCCGACATTTTCACAACATCAGCATTTGTCGGCAGAATTTGAGGTTGGTTGCGCTTTCCTTGGTACAGTGTTCTGTGTGCATGGGTGGATACACGGTCTCGCCAGGTCAGTTCGCACAACTGCAGAAATTCTTCAGCGTGTTGGGCTTTTTGCTTTTGGCCAGACTCTAGAGCATTTCCTTTAAGTATGAGTGCACACTTCTTGATGGAATGTCCAATCTTTAAAGCTAGAGACGGAACATCATACAACTGCTTGTCTTCATTAAAGCCAGCAATACCGTGAATAGCCTTGATGATATCATTCAGGTAGTGGGGGTGGACAAATAATTCAAGTGATGCATTTGGCTGGTGTGTATTCTTGCGGAGTTGTATGACAAGACGACCCAATTCCCGTATCTTGTTTCGGATGTAGCCATGTTGATCTACATCGTGCCCGAGTTTCGCGTATTCCCGCTTGGCTACTTCCACAATCAAAGTGTCATTCTTGGCCAGCAGAGTCACCTCATCTCTCTTCATCGGAATAAGAACCTGGTTCAACTGGAAAGACACACCGACAGGTGGAGGCTTTAACAAATCACTCTTGTGAGCAACACATCTACGCAGAGGAGTTGTGGTAGTGCTACCATGCGAGTGTGCAGGGAGTGCAGGTTTCAGTGGGCACTGGTGACGCCAGAGATCACTTCGCACATAATAGCCATAACAATATATGCACGGTCCGTATGCATGTGGAGATACCTTATGATTAGGCCTATATCCTACAATAAGTGCACCCCGGCCTTTCCGAAGGACTTGGCAATTGTGCCTATGATTACCAACATTGCGGATTTTCCACAGAAGTATCTTACGGGCACTTGGGTTGGTCTCAGACGCAATCTCTACAACTTCGCTCTCTTCTTTGTGACATGACTGGAGATGACGGGGCAACTTAGATTGAGGTACTTCACAGACAAAGCAAAAGTGTTTCTTGTCCCATTTCCTGTGCCCACTTTCATTGCTGGTCTCCATGACCGTTATGTGACCGGTCTCAGTAGCCTCGGTTGATGATCTCTGTGACTCGGCACTTGAGGCTTCATATGGAGCAGTACAAACGGCAGGTCCTGTACCAGAATCAGCCTGTGGGCCATCATCCCAAATGGAACTGCTTTGTAGACTGTCTGAACCATTTAAGTGCGGATTCAAGAAACTCGGATGGGCCACCTGGCATAGAAATCAAATCAAAATCACATTTAATTTTAAACAAATAACAATTTCTTTGGGGAGGGGTGGGAGGGCGAGGGGAGGGGTGGGTGTGTGGGGGAGGGGTGGGTGTGTGTGGGGGGGGGGTGGGTGAAGGGGGGGGGGGGGGGGGGGGGATGGTGCTTGCCAAAAACACTTTATTTACAAATTTGTTTCTGGCTTCTGGGCACCCACAGTGAATATTTGATAGGGTTCAGAAAACAAGTTCACTAATGAATCAAAATCTTACTACTTTCTATGTTGCCGGATGCAGAAAACGTTTATGATTTAGAACGAGTGGAAAAAACCCAAAACACCACTGTTATTTTCTTTCGGGGTAGACGCATATGCCTAATTGCCTCGGACTAGTTGCCCCTCTGAAGGAGAGGGAGTTGGGAGTAGGGGTGGGAGGGGTGGGAGGGGTGGGGTGTGGGGTGGGGGGGGGGGGTGAGAGGGGGGGGGGGGGGGGGGGTGCTTGCAAAAAAAACACTTGATTTATAAATTTGTTTCTGGCTTCTGGGCACCCAGAGTGAATATTTGGGTTCTGAAAACAAGTTGAGTGTGTGTGAATTACCTCATATGGAGCAGTACAAACGGCAGGTCCTGTACCAGAATCAGCCTGTGGGCCATCATCCCAAATGGAACTGCTTTGTAGACTGTCTGAACCATTCAAGTGCGGATTCAAGAAAATCGGATGGGCCACCTGGCATAGAAATCAAATCAAAATCACATTTAATTTTAAACAAATAACAATTTCTTTGGGGAGGGGTGGGAGGGCGAGGGGAGGGGTGGGTGTGTGGGAAAGGGGTGGGTGTGTGTGGGGGGGGGGGGGGGGGGGGGGGAGGGGGGGGGGGGGGGGGGGGATGGTGCTTGCCAAAAACACTTTATTTACAAATTTGTTTCTGGCTTCTGGGCACCCACAGTGAATATTTGATAGGGTTCAGAAAACAAGTTCACTAATGAATCAAAATCTTACTACTTTCTATGTTGCCGGATGCAGAAAACGTTTATGATTTAGAACGAGTGGAAAAAAACCAAAACACCACTGTTATTTTCTTTCGGGGTAGACGCATATGCCTAATTGCCTCGGACTAGTTGTCCCTCTGAAGGAGAGGGAGTTGGGAGTAGGGGTGGGAGGGGTGGGGTGTGGGGTGGGGGGGGGGGGGGTGAAAGGGGGGGGGGGTGCTTGCAAAAAAACCACTTGATTTATAAATTTGTTTATGGCTTCTGGGCACCCAGAGTGAATATTTGGGTTCTGAAAACAAGTTGAGTGTGTGTGAATTACCTCATATGGAGCAGTACAAACGGCAGGTCCTGTACCAGAATCAGCCTGTGGGCCATCATCCCAAATAGAACTGCTTTGTAGACTGTCTGAACCATTTAAGTGCGGATTCAAGAAACTCGGATGGGCCACCTGGCATAGAAATCAAATCAAAATCACATTTAATTTTAAACAAATAACAATTTCTTTGTGTTATCTATAAAATATACTATCTATTTTAACACCATCACAAGCAACAACATTCGCCCTTGATGTGCAACTTAACTGACGACATACCGGTATTTATCCTCTTCATAAAAAGATATGTAATTCAAATGAGAATTTGTGTCATGTGCATTCATTATATGACTTCTAAGACTTCTAAGGCACTTAGGGAGACACTAAAATGTCTCCCTAAGTGCCACTGTCTCCTTATTACCTAAAAAAATAAGCTAGTTTGTCTCCCCAAGTGCCTATTTGGAAGAATTACGCATTTCATTGGTATTCTTCCTAACCTGTCTGTTTTTAATTAATGCATTCTATGGTAATTTTCTCACCTGGTGCTCAAATAGGCAGCGTGTCACACCATCAGTGTATCGGACGCAGTACTTTCCTGATAAGAAAGCCACAAATTCAACTAATTAAACTTTAAAGGGATTACATGCAATTGGGAGTGGAATGTTGAAAAGTATTTGTTGTTTACAGATCATATATATTTTTGGTTCTGAAAGGGGGGGGGGAGGAATCAAGTTTAGGAAAAATGGCATTGTTTATTTACATGTGGTACATGTCATGGGGGGATGTAAGAGGGTATACAGCTGTCTTAATTTATGTGTAACAAATGGGATTCTACATTATGGAATACATTTCTTACCTACGGAACCCACAACCCTAATGTGGGTTCACGTTAACGTGAACCCACAAATTACGAGGGCATTCCATTTGTTTTCGTCATATGTCCTTTTAGAGGCTACGCACTTACCTTTGGTGAAGGAGATTATTACGGCAGGATACCATGATGAATCTGGAGGCCACAGTGCGATTACGTTCTCCCCTTCATGATGCTGGTGATTTGTCAAGGTTCCACCAAGACGACTACTTCGTTTCATGTTTGTTATGGTAGTTCTGTCAGCCACACCTAGACTACACAACAATACAACAACAATATACCATTCAACTGATAATAAGCCACTTTGGAGTTCCGACTGCGCATGTGCACAACAAGATTCAACAATTTTTCTCAAGGAGGTCAAGTGATACAAACACGGCAGACAAATGCACACAAGGCTATGGGGGACGTGGTAACCAAATCCGCATTTTTTACATTTTCTTGTGAAATCGAAAAAAATAAATAATATTTGTTCGAACAAAAGTTTGGCCACACAAAGCGGCTGAAAACACCAAAACGTAAACAAAAATATGTTACTTAGTAACTTTAAAACACGACGATCTCTTGAAATTTGCTGGTACCCCGCTATGCTTTTGCACGCAATCGATGAAATGTTTATATCGAAAGAAAAATCGTCAAGGGAAAATGTGCGCATGTGCAGTTGGAATACCAAATTGGCTTATACAATTAAATATTAATAATTGTGGCTACTTATTTGTTTTATTATTTATACAATAACTACAATTAACTATTTCTTGTTCGCACGGTGCTCAACAACTCATGCTTGCGTTGGCAAAATAAAGCAGTTAAATTTGGTTATAACTTCTATATTATTCTGAAATTAGGCATATTTACTTCCTTTCGTGATGTGATACACTTTCTAAATCGCTCCGTCAACCACCCCGGTTTTTCATAGAAATCACCGTCTTCCATCCTGTCTTGCGACTCAGTCTGTATGTCTGTGGTCTTCTGATAGATTGTTGAATCCACCGAAATTCTCATTTTATCAGTATTGCCACTCAATATGCCACCAAGAAGGGACAAAAATTTGGCCTCAGATGTAGCTTCGTGCTTGGTTCCCGCGGGTGAGATACCATGCACTAGCCAATCTACAGTCACCAACGAAAGTGGTACTCTGCGTGATGACATCGCCGCCATGTTGAGTGTCTTAAAATCCGATCTCAATACCAAACTGGATCGGGTTATTCTCAACCAACAAAAGCTCCTGGACAGACTGGCCACAGTGGAAAGTAAGCAGACGGAGATGGAAACGGCTTTGACCTTTACCAATGGATCAGTCGACCAGCTTCAGAAGGAAGTAGTCAGAACAACAGGTACTGTTAATAAAATGGCTCCTTTACTTGACCAATCGTCCAAACGACTTGATGATGTGGAAAATAACATTGTACAGCTAGAAAGATACTCTAGAAACTTCAACTTGAGGTTCTGTGGTGTTCCCGAGAAGGAGAATTCTACCGAATCACCAGCAGATGTCCTAGAGTCAGTCAGGCAGATTCTCAGTGACCATTTTCATCAACCTGATGTGATGATTGAGAACGCCCATCGAGTTGGGAAACGCAGTTCAACGAAGCCTCGCCATGTTCTGGTTAAGTTTCTATGCCGCCCTGAGAAGCAAGCCATATTGTATGCTGCGAGGAAGGCTCTTCATAATACCCAGATCTACCTGATGCAAGATCTACCTCTCGTGGATCTTAAGAAGAAGCATGCTCTCAAGGAGGTGATGAAGAAGGCTTACGACAATCACAAGAAACCTGTCTTCAGAAATGGCAAGCTCTTCATTGACGGGAAAGAATACAGCGGTTGAAAATGCAAGCTTACCCATGCCAAAGACTGTACTTATAAATACCGGCTGTGTGTTTGACGGTAGTGTAACATCAATTTTCTCATGTATTACCCACTTCAGTATCAGTATTTCATCCGTAATTTTGTCCTCGTTTGTTTGCTCGTTTTGTCTGTCCGTCCTTTGTTCTCCATTTGTATCTCTCGTTGTGTTCCATTCCAGTGGTTAATCTTCCCTATAGCGTGTATTGTATTACTTATTTCCCATGTGTTCGTTATGTAATCAGGTAACAAATACTGGGCAGTCGCTATGTCAGGATTGCATTGCTCACGCTCTCCCCTTTAATCACCTTGATCAGGAAGACTTTCATCTGGCTCTTTTTGAATTTCAAACCAATGCCAACATTAATGTGGACAGCTTACATCAACTCGTTTTTAACCCTTTTGTCTTCAATGAAAATGTTGCGGGTTCATCCGATCTTGACCCAGATAACAATTTTTTCAATGATCGTAGTCATCATACTTCATACGATTACTTACTGAGTGATCAATTTAATAATCATTTCGGTGATGTGAACTGTCTCCAGAATTTTTCATGTTTTCATCTGAACTGTAGAAGTTTACAAAAACAATTTGACTGTATTTCCGAGTACATCGAACTCCTTCAACATCAGTTCAGTGTCATTGGTTTCTGTGAAACTTGGCTGACGCATGATAGCCCTATTGATCTTTTAAATCTTCCTGGTTATAGTTTTGTTCCCAATAATAGACAGGGTAGATCCGGTGGGGGTGTGGCAATGTATATTCATAATTCTTTTTCCTTTGTTCTTCGAAACGATTTGACTCTCCAAACTATCCATTGTGAGTCCCTTTTTATTGAAATTCCACAACTTCACAGTAAAAACCTGGTGGTGGGTATTGTTTATAAACCACCAGACTTCAATACTAATGACTTTGTTGATTTATTTGATAGTCTACTTGCTAATCTTAATATGGAAAATAAGCATGTTTTTATCATGGGAGATTTCAATGTTGATTTATTGAAGCATAATATTCACAATCCTACTTCTCGTTTTGTTGACAGTCTGTTTAGCAATTCTTTTTTGCCTCTCATTCACAAACCAACCCGCATCACTGCCACCACTGCTACTTTGATTGATAATATTCTTACGAACTGTAGTGATCTGCCATCTAAATCTGGTACATTGTACTGTGATGTTTCCGATCATTTGCCAATTTTTCAGATCACTTCACTACGTGGATTATCACATAGAAATGATACCAGAAGCTCGCATTCTTCTAGGTGTATTAATTCCAGCACCATTTATGAATTTCACTGTGGTTTGCAGGATGTTAACTGGAATACATTATTTTTGTGTGACAATCCTAATAATGCTTTTGATGATTTTTCAGCGAAGTTCTCAAGTTTGTATGATAAATGTTTTCCTGTCCGCCGGGCCGGTAAAAATATTCATAAAAATCTTAAGCCTTGGATGACGAGTGGTATCCTTAATTCTGTTTACTTTAAAAATAAGCTGTATAAGAAGTATCTTAATACACCTAACGATGTTAACAGAACTAATTATAAACGTTTCCGTAATAGACTAAATGCTCTGATTAAAGTTGCTAAAGTTAATTACTATGCGGACTTGTTTTCTAATGCCAAGTCTAATATTAAAGGCACCTGGAACATAATTAACTCTGTCTTGAAGAAAACGTCAAAAAAGAGTTGTCATAATAAATTCAATTACAATGGTAAATTAATTGATGATTGCGGTGAAATAGCAAATGCCTTTAATGATTATTTTACACAGATTGGACCATCCCTGGACCGAAAAATCCCTCCAGCGCATTCTGACTTTAAGCAGTTTCTTGGTCACCCTAATATAAACTCGATTTTCCTTGATCCTACATCTTCCTTGGAAATCTGTAAAATAACTGGGTCCTTTAAAAATACTGCTGCAGGTTTAGACGATATCAGTCCAAGGGTGGTCAAATCTGTGATTAGATGTATTAGTGAGCCTCTATGTCATATTTTTAACTTGTCTTTAACTACTGGCATTTTTCCGCAGCGGTTAAAGTTTGCTAGAGTTACTCCTATTTTTAAAAATGGAGATCAGAGTGACATTGGAAATTATAGACCTATTTCTGTTTTATCTTGTTTTTCTAAATTGCTTGAAAAACTTGTTTATACCAGGACCGTGAAATTTCTGGATAGTTTTAAGTTACTTTATGAAGGTCAGTATGGGTTTGATTGATCTCACCAACAAAATCATTAATGGCTTTGAAGATAACGTGTATACTATGGGTATTTTTTTAGACTTGTCTAAGGCCTTCGACACAATTAACCACTCTATTTTATTGAATAAGTTAGAAAATTATGGTATTCGCGGTGTGGCCCTCGACTGGTTCTCTAGTTATTTAACAAATCGTTATCAGTGCACTAAATATTTGAGTTCAACATCTGGTCTTTCTAAAATTACTTGTGGCGTTCCCCAGGGTTCTTTACTAGGTCCACTTCTTTTTATAATTTATATTAATGATATTTGCAATTCATCTAATATGTTTTCTTTTATACTTTATGCGGACGATACAAATGTACTGTGCTCTAACAGGGACTTGTCTGCATTATTTCATGATGCCAATATCCATCTTTCATTTGTATGTGATTGGTTCGTGGCCAATAGGTTGTCTATCAATTATAAGAAATGCAATTTTATCATTTTCTGTAACAGAAATAAAAATTGTGTCCATAATTCAACTATTACTATTTTGAATGAACCAATCGTCCAGGTAGACTGTACTACTTTTCTTGGAGTTCTAATTGACAGCCAACTGACATGGAAACAACACATTAATGGAATCTGTAACAAACTTGCCAAATCAATTGGTATTATTACTCGGTTGAAATGTTTTTTTCCTGATACTATACTACGTATGCTGTATTGTTCATTGATATTACCTTATCTTTCTTATTGTAATGTTGTGTGGGCAAATGGCTATCCAAGTAATTTATATAAATTAGTTACTTTACAGAAGAAGGCACTTGTCGTGTCGTTTCCAAAAGTCACTATAGGGCTCATACCAGTTTATTGTTTAAAAAATACAACCTGCTCCGTGTCAATGAAATTAACCTGTATCAGCAAAATGTTTTTGTTTACAAGCATTCCAAAAAACAACTTCCTGCACATTTTAATAATATTTTTCTCATTAATCATAATTTACACAATTATAATACCAGGTCCTCTTCTCTTTTGCATTTCCCTAAGTTTAGAACCTCAACATTTAAACATAGTATTTGCTACTCTGGACCTCTCAACTGGAATAAATTGCCTACTAGCCTACGAAACTGCTGTAATTTAAATATTTTCCAACGTAATTTGAAATGTTATCTGCTTCAAAACTAAGACTGTTCTGTTGTTTCTTTTTTAAGTTTTGTATAGCAAACGTACTTTTACTTATCATTATTTTATGTTAGATTAATCATTGGAACCTGTCCTCTCGTGTCTTTGCGTCTGTCTGTCTGCTTGTAGTATTCTGTGTTTGTATTGTAGGCTCGCCTACCTCAAGCTAACGCTTTTTTGGTCTGAGCCCCCATTTCCTAATGCTATATTGTTTTCATGTATAATGTATATTGTGAAATGGAAATGGTAATAAATGTTCTTGAAATGAAATGAAATGAATACATAGCGAGTAACATGCAAGCTTCCAAATACAATATCTCTACTTACCATTTATTCCAGCTCCATGGTACACCTAGCTAGCTGCAAATGACCACGTCTTCGCATAAACTACAATATGCACTTAGGCCAAAACAACGTTATAATAGTTAAGACATGTCTGAACGAGTATGTTGTCATGTAATGTACACATGTAATTGTACATACATGTTTACATTTACGTCATTTTCACACGCGCAACCAACGGAGGGCGCTATGCCATTCAGAGTAATCCCGTTTGCGGTTTTTTTGACGGGGAAAAAAATGTGCATACTGCCTCACGTCAGGTCTTATGCGTCAACCGAGGACTCCTCCCAAACGCTTTGATATTTAACCAACAGTCAAAAACGGCCACGAAAGTGCCATTTTTCACAATATTTCATACCGAGGACGCGCTCGGTTTGCAAGGTGTCCTCAGTATGTGAGTGTGTACTTACATTAAAGCCCTCCATTTGCGGTATTGACATGTACACGCACCCAGACGGGCCGTACTACACCGACTGACTAAACTTTTCAATCATGCTTTTATATAGCGCTGGCTAGCTAAGCCACTGCATTGATTTTGAGTAGAGATAATAAGAATTACGTAACGACGCATCCATTAACCCTTTCCGAGTCTAACAATATTTCCGACACCAATTTGGACCAATATTCCTCGTGATGACCCACATATTGAAAATGATAAAAATGTGTCTAGGCCGCCAGCATTTTGTTCCTGTTTAGAGTGTCTCCTATTAATTTCAAAGGCCTTACACACGCTGATCATATAGGTAAATTATATTTTGCGGTTAGGAAGGGGTGGGTGGAGTTTCTAACGGTCGACACGATAGACCAAAGAGGAGGCACCACGATTTACCATGACTAATTCAAGATAACCGGACGCCTCCAAACGAATGTCTGTTTTTTAACAGTGACTTTGCAGCGTCAAAAAACAATATAATGTTACTTTCGGTATATTGACTTACGAGAATCCGTGAAATCATGGTTTTATTCAACGGTAAACCATAAGTCTGTGTTTAAAGTAATAATAATTCTTATCTTACTTTACCAGTAGGGGTTAACCGTTCACGTTTACTCAAGCTTTCCAGCGAATTAAGACACATTGCAACCACAAAACCATCTATTGGTCAGACGGCACATTTGAAACTCTCATGACAAGACAAATAAGAAAAAGATTCATACAATCACATTTAAAACCATTTTTTGCCGACTGTCAACCGTGAAGGGTTGACCGTGACGGTCTACGACGTTGGCAGGGTGCCAACTTGACAGGTGTACATAATATGACGTCATTAAGAGTTAAGTAACATTTGTCCAACGAGACACGTGTAGTTTTGAATGTACATTGTAGTTGATTGTTCTAGCATGGAGAAAATTTGGTGCTGGGTAATTGCAAGGCTATATAAGCCGCCGGTCGTGTAGTGTCATTGGGGCAATTGCAGAATTGGCATCATCGACATCTATCCGGGCACTTGGTCTACATTTTGGCCGCACTCGAACCACCATGGACAACAACGTGGAATTAATGCCACTGGCGGACCGTCAAGTGCGACAAGTCTACTTGATTACCTACAGCCAGGCAGACGATAGGGTCATACCAGATCGAGCGACATTTGCGGGAAAAGTCGTGCAAGCTTTTAGTCCGGTGCATGTCGTGTGCTGGTCTTGCTGCAAGGAACCTCACATAAACGGGGATTTTCACTATCACATGGCGGTTAAACTTCAAGCTGCCATGCGCTGGCTACAAGTGCGAAATCGTTTAGCTGATGTGAACGGTATCAGAGTGAACTTTTCGTCCAATCACACCAATTATTTCAGCGCATGGCAGTATGTCATGAAGGAAGACGAACTTGTAATACAGTCACCCGGCCATCCCGATTTGACAAACGCGGACCCGTCTAGGACAGCCCAGGCCTCTAAAGTGCGTCATGACGCGGTCGTGAAGCGGTCTGCAGAAGATACGGAACAACCGTCCAAGAAAAAGCGTCGATCCCGGTTGTCGGCCTACGACGTCGGCCAAATCATGGTCTCCAAAGGCATCAAGTCACGCTTGGAGTTGTTGGCCTTTGCCAACAAACAGAAAACGATGGGGGAAAACCGACCTGGCCGAGTTTATAATCAACAGGGGCGAGAGAGTTGTCAACCAAGTACTAAAGGTAACACATAGCCTATAGGCTGCATTAAAATGAACATCAAATAATTTGAGGTACACACCATCTTTGCTAACAAATTAGTGTTTTAATAAACTCAGATTTCCACAAATTTTTCATTACACTTTAGCTGTGTACATATTGATGAGGGTCGCAGAATCCCACAATAGAAACAACAACAACAACAATTATTATTTATACGACTCTTTGAAAATTCGTTAATAAGCCCTAATAGTATATATCTCTCATGCTTATTTATTTTGTCTGGAAAAAGTAGAACTCCTTCGCCTGACTGTTCGAAGCCTGTTGTAAATTCATCCAGTAATGTTATTGTGTGTTTTTTTTCTCTCTCCCTCCCCCCCCCCCCCCCCCCCCCCCCCTCCCTTCCCCCTTCCCATTTTGTTTAAAGGACGCCTGGGACATGGCGGAAGCTGAACCACTACTAGAGCGATCGAGACTGACTCGACTTCAAATACTGGAGAAGTGTCATAAAGTCGATAAATGTGTCTGTCATGGCGACTGGCTGAGATGTGCTAAAGACGTTCTGCATAACAATGGTGTGTTCGAACAGACTTTTACAGAAGCAGTTGCCACGCTTCTGGACAAAGGCAGGGGAAAATATCGTAACATAATGATTACTGGCCCAGCAAATTGCGGAAAAACATTTTTATTAAATCCACTCAACAAAATCTATAAAAACATTTACCAACCCAGCAACAACCACGTTTGCGTGGATTGGTGCTGAGCAGGCAGAAGTCCTCTTTCTCAATGACTTTCGTTGGACTCAACAAAATGATACCCTGGCAAGACCTTCTTTTATTACTAGAAGGTCAACTTGTCCACCTTCCGGCCCCTAAATCCTACTTTGCACGAGATCTAGTTTTAGAAAATGACACCCCAATTTTTTGTACTGGGAAACATCAACTTGTGCTTGTCCAGGGTGGGGCTGTAGATGAGAGGGAAACTGAAATGATGGCTGTCCGTTGGAAGGTTTTTCCATTCCACTACCAAATTCCTGAAGACCAACAAAAGCGCGTTCCACTTTGTACGCGCTGCTTTGCGTCGCTGATATTGGGTAAAGATTGATTATTATATGTATTGTTAGAATGAGAGGTTAAATAAGACAATTAGACAAATGGTACAAATGTGGGTTTTTTGAATTCCCCCCCCCCCCCCGCCCAAATGTTTTTTCACTAAATATATTATTTGCTTTACAAATATTCTCTCAACTAAACAAGTTTTACTCAAGGTCACGGTGTATTTAGATAAATTATAGGGTCTACCCTGGTGAAATAAGGAATTTAGTACATCATTACTTAAAGATAGGATACACCATTGGTAATAGCTTGAATTATCATGAATGGGTGGATTTTGGGGGGTGTAGTTTAAAGTAAATTATGTCCGAAGTTTGACAATCGTGCATGCCGAGAAAAGCACAAACAGCGTTTATTTTTAACCGGCGTCGAGCAGTTGATCTTATGTTAATTGTGTTTTTTTCGCGATCGCAATTTTTTTTAAATAAAATTATATTTTTCAGAATAATTAAAGGACATCTAGCGCACTCAATTTGCTGGATGCCTCCAATCATTATTAATTATTAACTTTCAGATGATAAGATATCTTTTAATAATTAGGTAGTAAATTCTGTCGATATCTGCAAATGGTGTATTCTACCTTAACACAAAATAAAGACCAAGAAACATGAATTAGTTTTCCGCAATTAAGAACTGATTGTTTTTATTGCCAGATAAAATGTACATGTACTATGCTACACAACTTGTACTGATTTTTAGATATCGCTTGTTTGTTTGTAACACTTGAAGGAAAACTCTATGTTAAACAGGTGGTTTTTTTTTCTAATTACGGCAATCTTTGTCATACAATGTGAAAAGGTGGTTTTCAGCACGATTGCAAACATCTACAATTTAACTGTAGACTTCCATGTTTATGTATATACTGTCATGTCACAAACATAGTACAATTAACAACAATCATATTTTTTTTAGATGAGCATTAGGCATTAGAGTGTTTACAAAAACAATTATATTATTAAAAATAAGGTCCTAAGTTTGTTCAGAGGTAGTATTCCTTTATAGAACTGTCCATGGTGGTTTGAAAAAGCAAATAAAAATGATGATGCCAATTCTGCAATTGCCCGCCCCCTCCAAAAGTAATATAATAAAATTAAACAAAAGCAAACTTTAAAACATAATGAAATTGAAATTCTAAAACCAAACGAAAAAAACTGAATATATAATGT